>CABHPQ010000064.1:0-26965 GCA_902168405.1 Peromyscus aztecus
CTAAGGTTTCTATATTAGCCATTTTTCTCACTGTTGGGATGAAATACACGACAAATGAAATTTAAGGAATTTAGGGAGTATAGGCCATCATGGAGGGAAAGCTGACCACCAGGACTGTGAGGTAGTTGTCCATGCTGGATTCACAGTCAGGAAGCAGTGGGAAATGAATGTTAATATTCAGCTTAGTGTCTCATTTTTATTCAGTCTGAGACACTGCGAAATGGGACCACCCAAATTTAGAGTGAGTTCTTCCACCTAACTTAACTCAATGAGCAAAGTCCCTTATTGTCAAGCCTAGAGATTTGTGTTTTCGGTTGATTGAGTGTCCTGTCAAGATGTCACTGTCAGCCATCATATGCTGGAGTCTTCACTGACCTCATCTGAATGGCTGAACTAAAATTCTCAGTATCAATTATGTTCATGTGCTGTCTCCATTCGTTATGTTGTGGGTTCTCTCAAGCCAGCAATGGACTAGTTATTCTCTATTTGGTGTGGAATTTACTAGACTATTGAAGTGTAAGGAACTTGTTCTGGAGATAAAAGGACCTGCAGTAGGAATCAGGGGTGAAAAAGAGGAGGTATAGCAGAAAGGGTGTTAGTTTAAATGGTGGTGGAAGAATTGGGTTTAGAGGTTAGATGGATGCACAGGACCATTGTAGAATACACAGTTCACAATGACACAACCTTGTCTGAGCAAGGGTGACACTGCCAGTCTCTGGCTGAGGAAGTCTTCCAAGGAACAATCAATCTGCATTCTGTCCTGTCATGCTGTAATAGAGGTCTCCACTGCTGAGAGAGATTTCTGCAGTGGAGAACTGTGCATGCTACTGTGGAAAGTCTGGTGGTTAAAGTTGGTAAAACTCCTATGTATTATAACAGAAGTCTGACTCACTCTTCTTAACTCAAAGAGGAGGCTTCTATCATATATATATGATAGAATATATATATACATATATATATGTCCATGTTCGGTAGTTTTCTGCCAATTTGCCCCAAGCTAGAGTCAAATAAGAGGGAAACTTAATTAAGAAAATGCCTCCATCAAATTGGTCTGTAGGGCATTTTCTGGATTAATGACTGGTGGAGGAGGACCTGGTCCACTGTAGGTGATGCTACTCCTTGACAGTAGGTCCTAGATTATAGAGTTAAGCAAGCTAAGCAAGGCATAAGTAGAAAGCCAGTGTGCAGTATTCTTCCACGGCCTCTGCTTTAGTTCCAGCCTCTGAGTTCATGACTTGACTTCCTGTCTTGAGTTCCTACCCTGACTTCTCTTCATGATCGATCATAAGCTGTAAGGTAAAATAAAACCTTTCCTTTCTAAACTGCTTATTGCCATCATGTTTTGTCATAGCAACAGAAAATTGACTATGACACTGTCCTTTGAATAAACAATAGGATGGATTTTTCCTTACCAAATGGGTTGCTGGGGTGCATATGACAAACCAATTGGAAACTTTAAAATATAATGTCCTGACTCCACTGCATACCACTCAAATGCATTTCTGGGTTGAGCTCTAGGGGGGAAAAGTTGCACCAGCTCACTATATGATTGCTCTGGGTAGCTGGGTCAAGAAACACCGCTGTTGTCTGATGAATGCATTCATTTGCTCCACAATATCCTTGACAGATGGCCATTCAAGCTTCTCTCAGAAATTGTCCATGAGATGACTGATAGTCTCAGAAGCAAACTCTTCCCCTCTCTGACAGCATTAATTGTTCTAATTTTATTTTTCTTAGGCTGAGCCAAACCTTCCTCTGTACCATGCATCAGTCATCCGTGCTTTGCAGTTTTGAACAATGTTCAATGAGTCTATTCCATTTTGTAGATGACTACCCTTTAGATAGTCAAAGGCAGCAGTAAGGCCCCAACTTGACCTTCCTTTGTACACTTGAAACACTCTCAGCTCCCTCTGCAACTGCTATTCCAGCTCTTTTCCTCATATTTGAGCTTTCCAATACCATTTTTTTTCCTGTAGCATTCAAAATGGAACCTCTGTGTCTGCATATTAAAATATGCATGAAATCAGATGACATATCAAGTATGCACGTGTGTGTGTGTGTGTGTGTGTGTAATATAATAATAACAACTGACCCACTTAAACTGTATTGTCTTTAATTGGCTTACTAGGAAAAAAAATACAATTTTCAGTACTCGGAAACTGAAAGCAAAATGAAAACAAATAAACTTACTTCTGAGAGAAAGGCAATAAATGACCGTGAAAATTTAGGGAGAACAAATTTTATTTTATTCCCATGACTAAGTCTACTATAAATTTAAAGTGGGTAGCTGGGCCTCCTCTGGGTGAGAGGTCTAATGCTTCTTTGGAGATAGTGAGCATGTCATCTTCTCCCACCCTGCACAGAAAAGGGGCCCCACTGCAAGGTGCCTCTGAGAGAAATTTCAGGGAGGAGATAAATTCATTCCAGTTAGTACTCCATGACCTTAGAGAACACAGAACAGAATGGCACCTTGTTATGATTGGTGATCTTCATCTTGAAATTGGAGTAAGAGATATAGGCTGTCATGGTCAAATCTGAAAGGGCTCCAAAGAGACAGTTTGGCCTCTAGAAAGAGTTAGGGCCTTGTAGGGTAACATGAGGAATGATGGAGGAAGATGGAAGAGCCCAGTGAACATGAACATTGTGTCTACTTGTTAAGAGCTCCTGAGGTTAGTCAGGATCACTATCCTCAACAATGCACATAGTCACCTGTGTGACCTACAGAGTAATTCGTTATCCCTGTACTCCAGTGCTGTCTTCTGTAAATGGGAAACCATATAACTAATAATAACTACCTTGAGCACTGTGCAGATGGCTTAGTGGGCCATTTACTTGCCACACAAGTCTGAGACACAGACTTTGAATACCTAGAACCCACATAAAGCCAACCATGGTGGTGAGTGTTGATAAATCCCACCACACCTTTAGTGAGATAGGAGGCAGGACAGAAGAAACCCAGAAAGTTCATGAGGCACCTACTCTGGAGTCTACAACCGTAAAAAACAAGAGATACTTTCTCAAACAGATGGAAGGGCTAGGACCAATATTCAAGGTTGTCTGCCTTCCTTTACTAACAGACAAGCATATGCATGCATGCATACATATGTGTGCATGTAAGCTTGTGTGCCTTATACAAAACAAAAATATTCAGCTTGTATGACTTTGAGGATCAGTTCATCTTACACATGCAATAAGTTTGTGGAGTAGAATCTGGTGATTAACAATCATATAGAAAGATCGAGGGTCTTCTCCTAACTAATTTTAGCATCAATCTGGGCAATTTAGAGAAGTATGAAATGGAGGAAACGTCATGGAGAAATATTGAAGGAACATCGACTTGCTGCTGAGCCACTGGATTGAAGGCTCCAAGAGTTGCACTGGGTTGGGGGTTTTCTTTCCTCTTTTCCCGCTAACTGGTTTGGCTTTTTGTGTTTCTGATGACTTCATGTCCCCTTTATAGAGCATCATCCATATCATAGTGTATTGAAGGAGTTGATGGTGTATATAATGTACAGTGCACATTACTAACTTGTTTGTGACAGTCCTGTTGACATGCTAAACAAATGTTGATACCTTTATGACAGTTATTTCATAAGTTGAAAGAATGTTTTGCCTGTGTTTAATTTTACTGATAGTAAAATACATGTTGCAGACATAGCATTTTAGTTTTCCAGCTGTCAGACAGCCAGGTATAGTACTTCTTACCAAGGTATACCACTGGGGAAAACACTTGCTGCAACATTCATTGTGAAGGTAAACCTGAGCAGTGTCTTTTGGCTGTGGCATGCTAATGTGTGGATAACAGATTGCTTATGCATTGGTTAGTAGAATAATAAAATGAAGTCCTACAGTTTAATACTAACACATCTTTCTCACTGATATGTGTATGTGTGGTTTGTATGTATTAACACATGTATACATGGGCTCATGGATGTCTAGGGTCAAATGCCTTCCATAATCACTCTCTACATTATTCTTTGAAGCAGGGTCTCTCTCTGAACCTGGAGCTTGCCAGTGCATCCCAGCCTTGCTGGCCAACAATCCCCACAGATCCTTCTGTCTCCATCTCCTTAGCACTGGGATTACAATCATTCACTGCCAGGCTACAGATCTCAAACTCAGACCTTCATGCTTGTACAGCAAACACTTCACTAACCACTGTCTTCTAAACCTCAACTAGATCTTTATAAAACAACTCTGCAACAGTTGCTGAAAACCTGATGGAGAGAATCTACTTTCCACGATTTTCAGAAACATTCGTATTTCCTTGGTTTTAACATTTTTCTCTACAGATTCATTCACATCCCATAACAGGATTAGGTTTTTTTATGACATTGGCATTGCTTAAGGGTACCATGCATAGTAGTTTGCTGTTGGTTGATTTTATTCACTTGATAAAGAAAAATTTGCAGTTATTTCAGTTTGTGATTTGGAGTTTGGGAGGTATTTGTTTTTTCTTAAGCAGAGGTCAGAAAACTTTCTTCAAAAGGCCAGACAATAAGCACACTTGGCTTTGCAGGCCAGATGGTTTCTGTCCCAGTTACTCAGTTCTTCTGTTAGATCAGCAAACTGCGCAGTATGTAAATGCACAAGTGCACGACCACACCAGTCCAGCTCTACTTGCAAACATAGGTAGCAGGTGACATTGTGCCTCGGGGTCATAGTTTTCCAGACCCTGATCTTACTGAGTGGAAAGATCAAATGTAAATTTTGTGCCAGTTTTCACCATGACCAACTGCTTGGCCATTGCTGAAGTTATTTCACGTCACTGGGTTCTAATGTTCTTCATCTGGGAAATAAAAGGGTTGGACAAAGTGACCCTAGGTTTTCATCACATCCTGTGGTGTTAATGACACTTCAAGGACAAGGATTAACTAAGAAGTAAATAAAGAAGACCAAAAGGATATTTAATACAAATATGCATATGAGTGGTGTGTGTGTGTGTGTGTGTGTGTGTGTGTATGGGTATTAGTGGACATGAACATGTGTGTACATGCATACAGAAGCCAAAAATCAACGTTCGGTGTCTTCTTCAATCGCTTTCTACCTAGTCTTATCGTCAGCAGTTCTCCTGTCTTCATTTTTCCTGCACCCATGTTACAGACGCCAAAAAATACATCAGGTTTTTACTTGGTGGTGGGGATCTGAACTGAAGCCCCATGCTTGCTGAACAGGCACTTTATTGACTGACCTACCTCTCTATCCTCAAGAACTCTTTGATGGTAGATGCTGCATAATCTAGTTCCCTTCTGCCTGGTATTTTCTGGCTCTATCTTTTTTTTTTCTTTTTGTAGGTTAAGATCAATTGACCATGACACAGAAACAACAAACTATAAAAACTGAGCATGCAGGTGTGGAGAATAGTTGCATAATCAAAAAAAAAAAAAACAACAGAGTTAATTCAACACACACTTAATGATATACATAATGTAGTTTTGAGGCATGGTAATTAGGTATAAATGGTAAGCTGTTGACATAAATGATTTCAATTAGCACTGCTCCTGCATAGCCAAGCCCTTCGCTAAGTTTTACATTTCTCATTTTTGGGGGGGGGGGGTTCTTTGGGATTTATAAATAATCATTATTGTTGACAGACTTTATAAATAGAGAACACAGGCTTTGGAAATGTGTGACCAAAATGCTGTATTTATTTTTTTTATATTTATGTGTTTCCTTCTAGTGTGTATATGAAATCTTGTCAGTTTTCCAAAAGACTTTTGTGGATCACCTGCAAAAGCAATTAGTGATGCTATACTAAAAGCATAAATGATTGTAAGCAAAACATTAAGATCAGAGAAAACAGAAATTAGGAATGGATGCATAAACAGTAGAAATGACTAAGTTTTGTGCTCCTGCCAGCCATGGCAAAGTGATAGCAGTTGTGAAATGAATGCTTAATACGTCAATTCATTTACAATTTTCGTAACAGTTCTCAAGTCAGCCATCTAATTCCCATTGTACAGATAGAGCCAGAGGGGATGTAAATATGCTAAATGTATGCTAACAGTAATGAGCAGAGATGATTAAAACTTGATCTTGCTGACCAATCTCATGTTGCTTGATCCAGAGTAGGGTAGAATCTGGAATAACATGGTGATGAGAGAAATGGCAAGGTTAAGATATGGGGAAAAGAAAGCTTGAATCTATGTCATTTAGAACTGTAAGGATTCGGAAAAAAATGGCTTGAGTGTCTATACAAACACACACGCTTTCAAGAGCCATGTAAAAACCATTCCTAATGACCTATTCAACGATTTTGCAGTGATGAAATACTTCAAAATGTATTGAACATGTAGGCATCAATGCAGTTGTTTAAAAAGCTGTATTTTCTTTGAGTGTGTAATCCTTCTTTGCCTTTAAATGGCATCCATTCTTTAAAGAAACAGTCTGGAAAGAATATCATCTCTTTGTTCATAGCAGAGGGAGGCAAAATGAAAGAAAGAAGAAAGGAAGGAAGGAAGGAAGGAAGGAAGGAAGGAAGGAAGGAAGGAAGGAAGAAAGAAAAAAAAGTAAGAAAGGAAGATATGGTGATTTCAACTTAGGATTTCGAGAGTTGAAACACAATAAAATGAACAAATGTGGTGCTATGACAGAAAAGTCCACTGACATGAATCCTGTGTTACTGATCATATAAAAGCTTGGGTATGTCCCCTTTCTATGCATACCCCTTTGTAAGAAACTCCATTAAAAATCAGAGCATCAGCATTGGGACTTGTAATTATTTCATTAACAGACTGATTTTATACAAAAATCATGCTTGATCTTGCTCCTCTTCTTTATATTGTTCGTTTGTGTTTAAACCCTTGTGATGGGTAATCTCAATTGTCAACTCCATGGGGTATAGAATCACCTGAGTAGCAGGCTTCTGGATATGCCTGTGAGTGACTACCTTTATTAAGCTAACTGGCCTGGGAAGATATGCCTGCCGTAGGTGACAACATTCCCTCTGCTGGGATCCTGGGATGAACAGACACATTTGTTACTCTCTGCTTCTCAACTTCCTGTGCAATGTGATGAGCTACATCACCTTCTTGTTGCTGTGACTTCCCAGACATGAGGAACTGTAACCTCACACTATGAGTCAAAGTAAACCCTTTCTCCCTAAAGCTGCCTCTGTCAGGACATTTTAACATAAGCAGAAGGAACCCTCCTTGGGAATATGCAGCCTACATTTCAAATGCAACTTGTGCCAACCATTGAACCAAGCATTCCACTATTCTTAATTTATTTGATCATGGTGACAACAATTATGACATCATCTGTTTCACAATCTTCATTTCACAGACAGTGAGTCATGACATAAAGCTGTCAAATCTCTCCTGGGACTCTGCCTAGTTCAAGGTACAGAGCTGAACTTTATACTCACAACCTAGTGAGAATGGTCTGAGTACCACTGAGTGTTTCTCAAGGTGTCAACACAATGCAGATTCAACCATCACTGATTTGGAAATGATGCAGTTGATGTTCAGATTGAATAAGCGGCTTTCTTCCTCTTTATTACCAGCCTATGCCTATCCATACTTAAAATGAGGCTTGAAATGTAGAAATCACAACTAGGAAAAAGACAAATTTTTAAAGACATTTTTAAATTCATTTTACATACCAACCACAGATACCCCTCTCATCCCTCCTCCTGCTCCCCCTCAGCTTTCCCCCTTCCCCTGACTCTCCCCATTCCCTCCTGCAGAAGGGTAAAGCCTTCCATAGGAAGTCAGCAAAGCCTGGTATATTCAGTTGAGGCAGGACCAAGCCCCTACCTGGTGCATCAAGGCTGAGCAAGACATGCCACCATAGGTAATGGGCTCCAAAACGGCTAGCTCATGCACCAATGATAGATCCTGACCCCACTGCCAGGGACCTTTCAAACAGACCAAGCTATACAAACTGCTTCCCCTATGCAGAGGACCTACTTCAGTCCCATGCAAGCTCCACAGCTGTCGGTCTAGAGTTTGTGAGTTCCCATGAACTTGGTTCAGTTGTCTCTGTAGATTTCCCCATCATGATCTTGCTCACATAATCCCTCCTTCCTCTCTTTGACTGGACTCCCAGAGCTTGGTCTCCTGTTTGGCTGTGGATCTCTGCATCTGCTTCCATCAGTTACTGGATGAAGGCTTTATGATGACAGTTAGGGTATTGGCCTATCTGATTACTGGAGTAAGCCAGTTCAGGCACCCTCTCCACTATTGCTAGTAGTCTAATCTGGGGTCATCCTTGTGGATTCCTGGGAACTTCCCTAGCACCAGGTTTCTCCCTAAGCCCATAAGGTCTCCCTCTATCGAGATATCACTTTCATTGCTCTCCCACTCTGTCCCTCCCTGACTCGACCATCCCATTCCCTTATGTTCTCTTCCCTCATCACTGGTCTGTAAGAATCAAAACCTAATATTAGTGAGCCTATAGTAGTCTACCCATATTTCCTTAAAATATTTATTTATTTAGTGTATATATGCATGCATGTGTATGAGTATACACACATGCATATATGTAGAAGTATATTCATGTATGTAGAAGTTAAGAATGTCATTTAAGAGTTGACTCTCTGGTTCTATTACATGGATCTAAGGAATCAAAATCAGGTAAGCAGGCTTGGCAGCAAGCACCCTTTACTACTGAGCCATCTCATCAGTCCAGTAGCCTATATTTCTAAGCATATTTTCTTTGCTTTTTTTCCCTGTGGTTCTTGCTTCTCTCTACTACTTCATATATGCAAATATTACTACAGAGGTGGGAATCTCATTAAAAGGCTGAGTATTTTGAAACCAAATTGTCTCTAAAGTAAATGTTAACCTCAAAGTTGACTAAAATAGAGTTTAATGGTGCCACCGACAGTATACCTCTGAAACATTATTTGACTGAAACATCCTTGAGCCTTTCCACTGTGATAATTAATGATTTGGAATCACAGAACTTTACATTAGGGCTGATCTTAATCCCAAACATCCTTTCATTCTTCGAGAAAGAAAACTGAAACTGAAACATGTAAGCATACTCTCTAATGGTGGGGCTGGGCCAGAAGCCATGCACTCTGATCCCAATCATGCTCAGGCAGCAGCCCGGATGCTGATATGCTGCTTCCATCCCAGGAAGCACAGTGGTGGCAGGGTCACGTTGTTTATAGCAAGTTATCTCGGTTGGAGATCCTCAGAAAGCAAGTATCTTATCTACCAGCTGACAGGCAGTTTTCATTCACGGAAAATGTCAAGATGGCATCTGCATGCTTTGAGCAGATAGGCATGGGGTGCTGAATCCAATCTACATGAAGGTACTTCAAGAGATAAAGACTGCCTTTTGAGATTTATCATTCTACGTGACTTAAGTAAGCAAATGCTAACCATTTTCTTCCCTTTTTATTCTTAATACAAAACAACACTGAATTTGAAGATCTCATTTTGAAGGCAAGGCACTTTTAATTAATTAATTAATTAATTTTAATCCCAACTGAAGCCTCACCTCCCTCCTCTCCTAACACTCATTCGCTCTTCCTCCCTTCCCCAGCCCACCCCTCCTCCATATTCATATCCACACAGAAAGGGGCAAGCCTCTGCTGAGCATCAGCAAAGTATGGCTTATCAAGCTGCCATAAGACCAAGCACACCCAACCCCCACTGCCACCCCAGTATTCAGGCTTGACAAGGCAATCCAGCATGAGGAATAGGTTTCCAAGAGTCAGCCAATGCACCAAGGACAGCCCCTGCTCCCATTGCCAGGAGTCCCACGAATAGACCAAGTTACATAACTGTCTCATTCATGCAGAGGGCCTAGATCAGTCCCATGCAGGCTCTCTGGTTGTTGGTTCAGACTCTGAGTTCCCATGAGCCAGGTTAGCTTTTTCTGTGGGTTTTCTTGCTATGTCCCTGAACCCCAGGTTCCTACAATCCCTCTTCCTTCTCCTCAACAGGACTCCCCTAGCTCTGTCCATTGTTTGACCATGGGTCTCGGAATCTGCCTCCATCAGTCACTGGATGGAGGCTCTCCTATGACAACTGGATAGTCACCAATCCATTCACAAGGGATGGCGGATTCAGGCTATGCATCCACTACTGCCAGGAGTCTTAGCTGGGGTTGTCCTTGTAGACTCCTGGGAGTTTCCCTTGCATCAGACTTCTACCCAACTCACCCCACCCCCAGTAAAGCCCCACTTTCCAGTCATCTCTCTCAGCACTCTCCCCCTTTGCCCACCCCTCAATCCAATCGCTCAAGTTCCCATGCCTGCTGCCCCCAGTCCACCCAGGAGATTTCCTTTATTTCCCCTTCCTAGGGAGATCCCTTGGGCCCTCCTTGTTACCTAGGGTCTCTGGGTCTGTGGATTGTAGCATGGTTATCTTTTACTTTACAGTTAATATCCATTTATAAGTGAAAGCATATCATGTTTGTCTTTCTAAAAGGCTAGGTATTTTTTTCTTTATGTCTATATTACATCCCAGTCTATACTATGACCTTCTGGGACAATCCTTGAAGTTATATCCTGCTCCACCCCACTTTGATAGCTCTTCTCTATCTTCCAATCAATTTCTCCAAGTTTCTTATGTGTTTGTACATGTTCATGTGCATGTGGATACATGCATGCAGCCAGCCATATGAATAGTTAGGTGTATGTGCATGTGGAAAGGAGGTCAACATTGACTATCTTTCTCAATTGCATTTCACTGTATGTTATTGAAGCAGAAAATCCCATTGACCCTGAAGACTACAGATTCTTCTTGCCAGGCTGGGCAGTGAGACCCAGAAATTTTATCCATTTCCCTGAAATGGGATCACAGGCACATGTGACTGAAACTGGCTTTGACATGGGTCTGAGGTCTGAACTCAAAAACTCCAGTTTGTGTGGAAGGCGTTTTACTGACTGAGACATCTCCCAGTCCCTTTGTTTCTCCAATTTGAGTGATGAATTGAGGAAAAGCAACCTTTACTTTCCTGTCATGAGAAAAAGACCTCCTCTTCCTTTTAACATCAAATTATTATCTCTGTATGCATTTTTCCTAAACTTTAAACCTTTTTATAGTACTCAGAACTTTATCATTGTCAATATGTTCTCCAAGGTCTATGACTTCTGTAGCTTAACTGGAATCTACCCCAAAGCATATTTTCCTTACAACTGGGTTTAGCACTAGCATATGTCTTAGTGGATTTGAAAACATGGCAATTCTAGTATATCTGGCTTCAGTTCATGCGTACAACCATCCAGTGCTCCTGCAGACATCTATACAGATCTCACTTACTTGGATGTCATTCTGAGTGGTAGAGTTGAGCATATACCAACCCCATGCCAGCATGGAACTTAAAAACCAAAGGGAAAGAAAAAGGAAATAAGAAAATACATAGATTATACTGTAAAAATTTTAGATATTCTTAAATGTAGAGCAAAGATATAAAATACAGATGGTCCTTCCAAGGGGGGACTATTGCCAATTAATATTTGCTGAGGGAGGGAGGATATTCTTCAGTGCTTTAGCCACAAAAGTGTTATCCCTTTGCTAGACTGAATAGCTTCCCACCCATGCCTATACAAGAGTCTAATTAAACTCAGTGAATCTTACACAAAATGCTACATGAAAGCAGGAAGGGGTCTTATTGAGAAGAATGTGCTAGAGGAAGGACGAGAGAGAGGAATCATGGGAAGTCATAGTATAACTACTCGAAACTATGAAACAATTATTAAAATGCGAAGAGCTGGAGAGATGCCTCAGCAGTTAAGGAAGAGCTGTGGCTGCTCTGCTGAGGACCCCAGTTTGATTTTTGTTACCTGAAGGGAAGCTCACAGTCATCTGTAATGTCGGTGCCTGAGAGTCCAGTGACCTATTCTGGCCTCTGTGGACACCAGGTATACATGTGGTGCACATTCATATATGCAGGCAAATATTACACATACAAAATAAAAAATAAAATTTTAAATTTTAAAAATAAACTCAGATGAAAGCAGGGACTCTATTTTTAATTATATTTATTTTTGTTCTTTTTAAAGTAATGTTTTTTGAGTAAGTGATATTTGAACAGACACCTAAATAAAGTGAGAACAAAGTTTAGAAAACGAGTATTCTAAGTAGAGGAGACAATCTACCATGACAAGATGACCTTCAACTCTCAGAGGATCTTCAAAATGAAAAGGTGATAGGAACTAGAGAATAGACCAGTGGAAAATGGGAAGGTTAGACAAAGACATCACAAAGGGACACAGGAGTCACATGAAGGGGTGTGGATTTCATTCTAAATATAATATGCAGCTACTGGAAGCCTTCAAACAGGTTTTAACAATGTTGTTTAGATGACCTTCAGCTTAGCTGAGAGATCCTGTAAAGGAAGGCCTTAGCTGGGGAAAGAGAAAGCTAGGGTCTACACTGAGCTTCCTCATAAGTGAGTAGAACATGTGTGTAGCAGGAGAGGGACATGAGGAGAGGGATAACAGTGTGTTGACAGGAAGGATGAAAATATCAAGTCACACAGAGGAAAAGTTGATCCTCAGACCATGATTGTCTCAAGCTGATTGATACCTATGTGATGTGCATGAGGGACTGGGCTTCAAGTGTGGACACTTTGTGGAATCCCTTACTGGACCAGCAGGAGTGTCAGGAGCCATTGTATGATAAGATTGACAGTGCAGTCATTGTTTTTCTAGGAAAAGACATGATCTGGTCTGAGTCAGACATCATGGTCACTTTGGATCCCAGTTGACAGTCAGTTTTCCTGGTATACAATCTTGTCCTTTCACTGTGGCCCCTGGGAACCATTTTCTTTCCCCCCAAAAAATATGTGCAACATTGTGTAGCTTATATAATGTTTTGAAAATTAAATTATGTGTAACGACTTCAATGATACAGAGAATGCAGTCCAGTAGTGGAAGGAATTTGGATTAATATGGTTAATCTCTTCCACAATTTACTTTTTAAATATGCATATCTCTCTCTCTCTCTCTCTCTCTCTCTCTCTCTCTCTTTCTCTCTCTCTTTCTCTCTCTCTCTCTCTGTGTGTGTTTGTGTGTGTGTGTGTGATGCACATGTGTGCATGTCAGTTAACATGCAGATATGCAAGCACATGTGCTTATGAGACCTGAAGTTGGTGTCAGGAATCTTTGTTAATTGCTCTTCACCTTATTAATGGAGGCAGGGTCATTCAGTTTAACTCAGAGCTCACCAGTGCCTCCAGTCTAGTCAGCCAGCTTGCTCCAGCAACTCTAAGAGCTAGGAGTAAAGCCTACAGCCACACCCACCATGTCTTATTCCTGTTCTGAGAACACAAAGTCTAGTCTTCACCCATGTGAGAGAAGTGCTTTATCCATTGAGCCTTCTCCCCAGCCCACAATTTCTTTTCACGTATAAAAATATATGTTCTGAATATTATGTAAAAAAGCACTTACTACACAGAATGATTGACATGCACTCAACATTAAGAAGTAACAGCACACTCTACTATTCACTACTTCACCTCTGTCTCCCTCCATGAACCTGAGACGCATTTCTCCTGAGGATCTTATTCCTGAGTAGCATAAATTATCCATTTTTGAAACCTCCTCTTTCTGTCCCTTTAGCTCATTCCTAGAGGAATGGCAGGATACATTTTGGAGGGAAACATCCTTTCCCTTAAATACAGCTGGTATGTGCTTGAATGAGCCTTGCTGTGTCAATTCTATTACAGCGTTGATATCATACTTTAGTTTACTCCACACATATATGCCAGTTATATCAAAATGCAATATACACTGAGAAAAATATGTCTGTCTATCTATCTATCTATCTATCTATCTATCTATCTATCTATCTATCTATCTTCTATCCATTCATTTATCATCTGTCTATTTCTCTCTTTCTATGTTGGAAGGATCCTGATATTTAACCTGGAAATGTTTACAGCTCAAAGGTAAAGTCTTCAGATGATATGGCCTACTGGTAGATTATCCATACTCAGTAAGAGAAAATATGTTATTCTTGTTTTAAACACTTGAAATCACATGTTTTTGAGTAAACATCTGAATATTCTGCAATTATATAGAACGGGGGAGAGACTGGCTATTCTGCGCAGCCTGTGAACTTCCTTTCCTTCATTAAGTCTCCGGTACTTACTAGGACTCTCAGATGCACCCTGCTGGCTCACCTGTGTGAACTCATGTGTGTCCAGAGGTTTGGGGGTGTGGAAATGCGATCAAAGGCAAGAAAGGCTGGAATGAAGGCTCGGTGGGCAAAGTACTTGCTGTGCAAACATGACCTGCATTCCATCCCTCAAAATCCAGGTGAGATGGTACAAACCTATAATAACAGTGCCGAGAAGAAGGGGGATCCTGGGGCAACCCCTGAGACTACCTCTCCTGCCAGTTTAGCCAAACACACACACATACACACACACACACACACACACACACACACACACACACAGAGAGAGAGAGAGAGAGAGACAGAGACAGAGAGACAGAGAGACAGAGAGACAGAGAGACAGAGAGACAGAGAGAACATGATCTGAATGTAACACTTTCCAAACTTCCCACAATTCATTTTTGGCTGGAATGTGAATGCCAATGATCCCCATCAAAACAGCCAGTTGTTCAGTCTGAGATGTGCCCATTGTGCGCACATTTCCCCCAGTCCTGTGGCTTAACATCTGTGCTTCTGTAAACATGACATGGATTGAATTACACGGACTGTTGTTTTGTTTAAATGAATGTGCTATAATCCTGATTAAAGTATCATGTGGGAGAGTTTATAATAATAATTATATGCAGTTCTCATTAGAGCCAGGAAGAACCTAACTCATGTTTAATAATATAAAGCATGGAACTAGCCACACTCATTTACGTCTGGAACTTGGGGATGAGTGAGGCTGTGCTTCTGTCCTCTAGACGGAATGAGGGCTCTCACAGCTGACGGCTTACAGCCAGTAGTGAAGGCTTTGTCTGTCAGGTCTTTGGCTGGTGTTCACTCATCCCTCCTTTCCCTTCCTAGACAGGCTTCCACTTCACTTATTTTGCATGCCTGTGTAGCTGTATTCTTGTATCAGTAATTCAAACTAGTTAACAGAGACCACCAAAAGACAAACTCCCCCAGCTCCAGTGTCAGAGGAGTCTTTCCCTGCAATGGCATCACATCGGGAATGGATCTGAGTGTTTGGCTTGGCAAAGATGCTCTGTCCTGGGAGAGCTGACGGGTCTATAGGATCCCAATTTCCCAAGCAACTAATTCCACCTACTGGTTATACCTTCCACAGACTTTCTTTAAATCTTTCTCAGCATTCCTAAGATATGAAATGGAAATCAGGTCCAGTCTTGCTGAGTTTCAGGTGTGTGTGTGTGGGAAGGGAGGAAGATTTCACAATCATGCCATATAGGGGAATGCTGGAGCTATGGCAGCAGAACCTAGTAATCAGCTATATGAACTCCATAGGATGCACTGTCAATATATCTATGCACTCAGATGTAGAGTTTGTAAATGCAAAAAATACACCAAACAAACAAAAAATTTCCACTCTTCTTTTTATAGTGTATTCTGTATTAGTTACTTTTCTATTTGCTGTGACAACGTATCTAAGAAAAGAAACCCAAGGGATGAATGGTCTGCTTTCGCTTATAGTGTGAGGATATGTATAGTGGTATTCTATTTGTACTGAAATGTGATTTTATTTGTATGTTAATAAATAAAGTTGCCCAGAGGTCAGTTGTTAGCAAGCCATAGCGAGAGCCGGGCGTGGTGGTGCACGCCTTTAATCCCAGTACTCAGCAAGCAGAACTAGGTAGATCTCTGTGTGTTCAAGGATACAGTCAGCATTGGAGACACACGCCCTTTGATCTCAATACCAACCATAGAAGACTTGGAGGTCTGCACAGACAGGCCCTGACGAGGCAGTCACGTAGTTACAGGCAGTGATGAGACAGCCACGTAGTTGGGTTTACAACCAATGAGAAGGAAGAACCAGAACTCTTTATAAGATTAAACGCACAGGAAGTAACTCCCTTTTCGGAGAGGTTTCTTGGCGGAAGAAGCTAGCCAGCAGCACGCGGGTAAGCTCCTAACTCTGACCTCTCGGGCTTTTATCTTTACCTTGGCTCTGTGTTTCTTATTTAATAAGACGGTTAGTTACATCTACAGATATGTCCATCATGAAGGGGAAGGTATAGCTTCATAAGCATGAGGCAGGTGGTGGCATCCACTCTTAGGACCCAGGGAGAGATGATATAATTATAAGTATAATTCAGTTGTAAAGTATTGCTTCTAACTAGAATTTGGAGGAGTGGTCTCTGTTAAATATATTTCCACATTCTTGAACCAGAAGAGGTTAAAACATGAGTGGAGGGGGTGTGGATGAACTCTACAGCGCCATCCATGTTAGGCAAGCATTCTATTGTTGGTATCACCCGCAGGTCCTCCGAAAGTTCCTTTTGCAAGCCTGTGTCCGGTTTTATGTGGTAATTTCAACTTTACTTATCATCGGAAGTTGTCAAGTGCAAAAATATTTTTAAATAGATTCTCACTTTTCTCAGCACTGCATAAAATTACCAAAACAAAACATATATTTTTCTCACATTTTTTCAAATGTATAAACAGAAAGCAGCAGACTGAATATGAAAAAATCGCTTCCATTATCATGTACTTTCTCTCAAAGTCTGACCCACAAATGTCACTGGAGAACCGATTGTCCCTATGTCTCCAGTTAGGTGGTAAACAGGCAATCTATGAAGACAGGAACCTCAGGGGACAACAGTAGATCTGCCACACTGAGAGCTGAAGTCCCTCTTACACTCCAGAGGAACCACCTCAATTACATTTCCAGAGGCCCAGAATGGTCAACCCCATAAAGAACTCTCCCAATACCATGTGTCCACTAAGAGTAGTTCACATATTTATTTATTCACTCATTCTCTCTTTTGAGACAAGGTCTTACTTCCTAGCCCAGAGTAGTATCCTGCCTTAGCCTCCCAGATATTGGTATTACATGTTCATGTAACTGTACCCATTTGTATGCTGATTTTAGATATCTGAAATTTGTTAAGGAAAGACAAGGAATACCTCAAATGGTTCAAGTGTAAAACTGGGAATGAAAATAAATTTGTTTTTTTTTTTAAGTAAAAAAGAATATAAGGAAAGTGGAAGAGATGGAGAAGAGATGAAATTCAGGCAAGAAGACTTTATTCCTAATTCTAATGGTTGTTATGGTTGGTTTTTTCTAGATGTATGATCAGTATACATTAGCGCCATGGTGTAAAAGAGGCAGAACACTATCTGTATATAACTGGCATGAGGATTTTGGTCTGCATCTGTGTGCAGCTGCATACATGTGTGCAGATGTGTATACAAAGTGTGTGTGCATGTGTGTGCACATGTGCTTATGTTCTTTTGTGCATGTGTGTGGAAGTTACAAGACAACCTTAGTTGTCATTATTTAGGACACCACCCAGCTTGTTTTGTGAGACAGTAACTTTCATTGGTCTGAAATCATCAAGTAGGCCTGTCTCAGGGATCTGCCTGTCCTGGCTTTCTAATGCTGGAATTACAAACGCACACTGCTATGCCTAACTTTGTTTTACATTAATTCTGGGTGATCCAGTTCAGATTGTCATGTTTGGAGGGCTTTACTCACTTAGATACCACCACAGCCCTATCACAAGGGGTTGACACAGCCCTGCTACATGAAATATATCTACTTATTGGTTAGTGTGGGGAAACTGGCTTCATTCTCTTACCAGATTCCCATTCTAAATTATTAATTATACTAAGAAAATAAAAACTGGGACTCTGTGTTTATGTTTCATACTCTTGGGTAGACAGGGCAGTGATCATTTCTTGAAGTGGGAGTGGCACTATGAGCTAGCAAAAGAAATTGTCCACATGGGCATGGAAATCTTGGGGGTAGAAGGGAAAAACTGCCACACAAACTATCTCACAACTACTAGCATTATCTACTGTGAGTTTTGTCTGTTTGGTGGCAATTGTGACAAGCTACATGCATAAGGTCACTTACATGTCACCCAGATGGCTCAGGGCTTTGTTGTTTTTGTTGGTGTTTGTTTGTTTGGTTGGTTTTTGACAAAAATTCTTCATTTATCCAATACTGAGAAGAGAGTTGGGAGAGAATGTGGAGAAAGATCAGCCTGGCTTGGTTGGAGGAAGACGGGAACAGAAGAGGCAGTCCCTTGACTTGATTCTGATGTCTCTAGCAATCTCATTTTGGGATTAGACTTGCCCAGAGCAGAAGTAAGAACACGAGGAGAAAGCAACTGGAATGCTTAGTCCCGCCCATGCCATAGGCACATCAACATTTGTTATTAAAGAGAGTGCAAACAAATGGAAGTAGCTGTGGGAATCATTACCACTTAATTCAGCTTATTTCTTACCCTGATCTAGACTGTACGAGCCAGCTTTTTGACTCTACAGCAGAGTACCTAGTGCAGGTAAATTTCATAGAGAAGTTTATTTGAGTCACAATGGTAGAGGCAGAGCCTGGCCAGCAATTCTTTACATATCTCAGAACACCTCCAGGGAAGTGGCCTGAGAGAATAGAGGGTGTGGAGTCAGCATTGCACTTTTGTAACATTTCTCTCTTGAAAATTCAAAGCCCATGAGAGTAATGCAATCTGAGGATGAGAAGTGCATGAGTAGTTTGAGGCATGCAGTAGATGGAGACAGCTATAAAAGAAGCCATTTTCTGAGCTAGCCTTACATTTCTTCAGTTTTCCCTCTCCTTCTCCCTGAATGGCATTGGGTTGATTTCTGTTTCAGATACTCACATGGCCTTGGTTTTCCTGAGGTCATTGCCTTGGGAGAAGGCCAATATGGTTTGACTTGTTCATTTGGCACAATTTATCACCTGGAGGCTTCCAGAAGCCTTGCCAATATTAACGTGTGCAGACACTTCTCAAATGAATGGTGCCCAGGGATGTCAGCAGGGATGGTGCCATTAAATCATGCAGTGGTATTCTCTGCCACTGTGTGAAAGCCAGGTGAGGGGTCCATAGCTTGGGATGTTCATTGCCCAGTAAACTATGACTTGCTTCTGACGAGTCTGCAGAGTGAAACTTCACCCTTATGAGATAGTTTAGGCTGAGCACAGGGTCAGGGGAGGGTTTAGTATTGGGTCACAGTGAACTATGTAGACTTTTCCACAGGATGTGACTGGCCTTCAGGTCTCCGTGGTGAAGAATAATGAAGGAAGTGCCACAGAGGATAAAGGACTGGTAAGAGGAAGAGAGGAATAGGGAAATCAAGTGTAGGACTTGGTCAATGTGACACAATTACAGAATAATAGACAAGCAGAAAGCCAGCGTTAATAGACCCCATTGTGTGTTCCTTCCTGTTGTGTGACATTGTACCAGTTACCCTGATCTGCCCAAGCAGTAGACTCATGACTCTTCAATATGACACATTGTGGGTGCTGGTAGCCCCACTCATCCATCAGCCATTTTGAGGAATCCCTTGACTTCCATGCCCATTTCCTGTGTGCCACCATGAAGTCTGATATTTTTATTCCCAAATTGCTGACAACTGTAATATAACACTCCCTTAACTGTCACTCAGGTAAAAGCAACACATTGGTTTTCAAAACAGCACAGAGTTACAGCAGGACTATCAAGAGCTGCTTCCGTTGGCTATTTTAGGATGTCCTGCTGGCTTTTGTGCTAATGCTCTCCCCCTGTCCAATGGCCTGACTATTTCATCTCCTTGAGCAAGGGCAGATGAGAAATTCAAGAGTAATTTTGGCTAACTACTAAAGACACAAATCATGGTACTCAACTGGCTCTCAGCAGAATGTCCTTGTTTTGTTTTTTATCTTGCAGAGTTGGGATGGCAGAGCCTCAGCTTGCAGCTAGTCTAAGCTGTTCACTAGATAGGAAAGCATTGAATGTCATGTGAGGCCAGATGCCGGGGAAGGCAGGAGAACTCGGAATGATGGGATTGGCTGTGAGGTAGAAGGAGGCAATCAGAGTCTCTGGGCTCATTCTGCTAGCTAGAAAGGGCCTTGGAGACTGAGCTATGCACACAGTTTGCATCTTCGTCTCAAATTCTTGACCTTCTTCTAGATCAGATGGGAGAAATGGATTGTATCCCAGGAGCCCTGTTTGTTAGAGTGAAGGGCGGGATCTCCTTGTCATGCTGGTCCTAAGGTAAAGGTCAAGCTTTTTTAGGCTGGATGGTAAATACTGAGACAGGGTTCTTTGAGGAAATGATCCAGAAAGGTTTTCTGTCAGCCAATTTTGGTCATGCTTTACATTTCTTCTCAACAATAGCAGCATCCTGACTCCCTCCCTCATTAAGCCAAAGACAGTCTCCTTTGGTCAACTTGGCAGTGCGAAGCTGTGTCCATTTGTTCTTGTGCTGTCAAAGCCAGGGCTAAGGAGATTTCAGTGGTTCGAGGTCGTGCTACACAAGTGTGAGGAGAGGCAGTATACCCAGGACATGTGGACATGTGAAACAGACATGGCAGCCCTCTTGGAATTCCAGTTTTCATAAGGGAAAAAGCCCAGCTGCACCAGCAAGCTCCTAGTTAAACTGAGTGGCTCTAGGTGATGGTCAGTTCAGTAATCAACACGACACAAGCTAAAATCACCTGGGCAGAGTGTCCTGTCTAGGTGCATTGTCTACCTAGTTCTGTGGTCATGTTTGGGGGGGACTGTCAACTAAATCCTGTGAGAATACTCATCACACTGTGGTCCTTTTGGCATGGGGTCCTGATCTCTGAGTGGAGGAACTGAGCAGAGTGTAAGCAAGTGAGCACAAATACATGTGTTTCTCTCTGCTGTGAATGTGACGTGACTGGTTGATTGAAGTGACTGTCTTGACTGCCCCGCAGTATGTACTGTAACCTGGAATTATAAGCTGAAATAAGCCTGTCTTCCCTAAGTTGCTTTTTATTAGAGTATCTTAATACAGCAGCAGAAATGAAACTAGAATACACCCCTCCAAAGCATAAGATATAGAGAGATGAAAAATCCCGATGTTAACCTTGGGCCTCCACATGCAAGCCTCCAAACACATGTGAACACACATATGTAAAAGAATGCACATCACACACACACACACATGTCCATGGCTCCTGTCTTTCTATCACGCTGAAATGCTTCAAATTCTAGAATCCGTGTACACTTTATTTCCTTTATCAGAATTTGATATAATCTTACTTGCTTTATATTCTTCAAGGTTTTTACATTCATACAGTATAGACTTTTAGAGGAGAGCCACATTTGTGGAGATAAGTAACAGTAAGTTGGACATTACTACTACTTTTGCCTCCCCATTAGTTTTGAGTAAGTTATTAATAATTAAAACCTCATAAACTACTTGGATACTTGGATACTTGTTTGGTTGTAAAACTAACAATGCTCACTTTAGAAGTTTATAAATTACATTTTATTTTATAAATTAAAAAATGCAACATTATATTTAAACTGTTTCTGAATAAGAGACTTAATATTTGTTTATATCATAGTCCTCAATTAGGATTTTTAATTTATGCTTTCTTTTTATATGCTTATATATCTTGCATATAATATGCATAAATGTATGTATATAAATATGTATGTGAGTTTATACACATTTACTATATATGTATAAATGTTCACATAAGTAGATATATATGTGAGTAAATATACATATATTTATAATTATACATGTTGATGTTTTTCAACTCAGGTTCCATTGTAATATTTCCCATGGTCTTATCTACTCTCAAAATATTTTCAGAGATGGGTTAAGAGGCAAATGCATCATCAACTAATTTGGCCACTGAGATGTAAGGAACACGAGCCCTGGAATCTGAGACAAGCCTGGGCCAAATAGTGAGGCTGTTTCTCAAAACACCTTTCTTATTGCTTAGAGTAATTTTAATTTTTAAATTTATAATGATAAAAACTTACTCCCTTGCTTGACAATGAGAATGAAATCCCTGAGAATGAAAATTATATGTCCCTATAAGAACTTGCTACATCCTTTAATTCTCCACTTCCTGGTCTCTTCCCCTCAATCATTTCATCCCACCCCCCATCCCTGGCATGTAGACAAAAGCACACATGCTAGGTTAGTTCTCCCAAAGCCCAATGTATGACCATGGCATGAGAACATCACTCTTGCTCCACATAGTTATTAGGAGACATGAATTAACTTGTGTAGTAACAGAAATTGTGCTTTGATCTCCATGGTGAAATGACTCATGAGGTGGGATCTTCAGTGTCTAGGACAGGCTTCATCCACACCAGGCAACTCTCACCTGTGCTTTTCTTCTTAAACAACTGCCAAGATCTCTATTAGAATGTGTGTTGTGAAAATTGAGGCTCTGAAATCAAGCAGGGCTGGACTCAATTCTGCCTCATCTGCCTGAATGACGTGTGTAGGGATGTCCTTTGTTCCATTCCTGGCTATTTCCCTGATTAAGCTGGTTCTGGAGAAGGATAGATGTACAAATGTATGAACAGGTGCTGACATGTGTTGGATAGTGTGTGTGTGTGTGTGTGTGTGCATTCGTGTACATGGATACAGGTGTACACATGTGCATATCATAGAATGCCTGGATAAGACAACTTGGTGTTATTTATTACCTTCTACCTTATTGAAGACAGTGTCTCCTGTTCCCTGCAGTGTACACCAGGCTAGCCTGCCCATGAGTTGTTAAGGATTTCCCTGTCTTCACTTCCCATCTCCCTCTAGAAGTCCTTGCAATGAATTCTGGAGATTTGGACTCAGGTTCTCATGTGTATATGGCATATAGTTCACCCACTGAGCCACCTCACCAGCCAGAGTGGTAGATATTTTTAATCAATGCTAATTCTGTATGTGTACAGGCCCTCAGAGATTTTCACACCAGGAACATGTCACACAATATCACACACACATACACACACACACACACATGCTCCAGAAAACCTCTCAGAAAGCTGACAGGTGGAAGGAGTGCTGCTCTCCCTGCAGGTTCACACTGGCCCTGCTTCCTGAGATGGATTTGTTTGTTTCCCTGCTTCTGTTTTGCTCTGTTTACTGTGCTGTGTTTATGGCTGATGTTTTTCTTCCCGTGTGTCTTCTCCAGCATCCATTCCTTCCACCACCTGTGTTGCTGAAGATGCTAAGCAACTAGCTTTCTTTACTTTTGCTTCTTTCTCCAGTAAACACAGTGTGTGAAATTCACCACCACCACCTAATCCAGGCATCTGCTAGGCTGTAAAATAAATTTGTGTTATGTCTTACTGTCTAGTTTATCTTTTTTACGTTTATTTATTTGCATATCGCTTCCCATGTGTGAGGATGTGCACACGCCAAGGCATGTACATAAAGGTCATAGAGCTCAGATCTCTCCTTCTGCTGTGTATTCTAGTGACCAAATTCAGGTTGTTAGGCTCAGCAGTAAGCACCTGTGCCTGTGTCCTTTCCCTTTTCCTGTTAATATGAGCGTTGTGTTACACTGGCCCTTAGCATATTCTTGATACCGTTCATTTACTAGGGTTACAAATTGGACTGAGCATGCTGATGGTAGTCTGGCCAATCTTGCCACTGGCAATAAAGGCCTGGCCCCAATTCATACAGGTCCCTGCATCCCCACCATAATCTTAAAGAGTTTCTCTTCCCCTTACAGACCTCCAATCATAGAAAACCGGGGTCTGTGGCTCACTGAAGGAGAGAATTTCAGGGAAATCCAATATGAAGTAGAATTGGAGACTTACAGAGAGTCATTATTATGTGTGGATATTTACCACAGGGATTAGTAGAAGAGGCAATCAGAGATAGGATAGGTAAGCTTTGGCTTCTGAGGGAGAACAGGGCTAGGTGAATTTACAATATGTATGTGCAGGATTTTAGTGTCTCTCAAGCTACATGTCAAAGTTAAGATTCACACACAAACACTTTAGCATTTCTCAGAGTGTAGTATGAAACAAGATTAAAGTTAAAGACATCTGGGGCTGGGAAGATAGTGCAGCAGTTAAGCACTTACCATACGAGCATGAGGAACAGAGATCCCCAGAACCCAGGTAAATGCTGGTTGGCCATGGTGGCCTATCTGTGAGTAGAGCTCCAGAGGGCAGAGTGAGAAGACATCTGGAGCATGCTGGCTAGTGAGACCTGTGGTCCTGGCAAACTCTGGTTCAACTGAGAGAACTTGTCTCAGAGAATAAGATGAAGCAAAGAGGAAAAGGATTCCCAGTGCCAGCCTCTAGGCCTCCACATGCCAGCATACAAACACACAAGCACCTACATGTACATGGGTCCGAACAAATGTTCACATTCACACACCAGATACACATGAAGAAGATAGACAGGGGAAAAGAAGTTGTATCTAAGTTTATGAAGGGAATTGTTGAGGTTTAGTAGAAAAAGTAGAGTGCTTAAGGTTATACACTATTTGCACAAAAAGGAAATACTGTTTGTTTATTGTTTTTAACATCTATGTTGGTAATGTTTGTAGGAAAACATGGACCATCTAAATAATTTTAACCTTCATCAAAGTTCTCCAAAGTTCCCTGACTTGGTCAGCAGGACATGAAAACCAGGGTGTCACAAGGGTCATTCCCCTCCCCTATACCACGCTTGCCTTGTTTGGCACTGAGATTCCCATGTTTTCCTAACTTGTGTCAACCTGAGCACAGTTTAGGAATGAATGGCAGTTCCTACCTGCGGAGGTCTGTCTACCACAATATCTTTAGTTATCCATTTAACACTGAGTCTCCATGTGTGTTCAGTACAATTTAGCTTGTATTTCACTAAGATTGTCAAGTCCTCCATTATCTCAGGGTCTCAAAGGTAGTACTCAGTCTCAAATTTAGATATGAATATTGTGTTGATGTAATTGTTCTGATAGTAAGTCAGTACTTGGTTTTCCATTTTGTTGTTTGGGTTACAGTCCTGGGGATTTTGTTGTTGTTTGTGTTTGTTTGAACTGATATTTAGAAAAACTTTTAAGATCCTTAGATTTCTAGTTTCTCTGTCAGTTTGCTTATTATTGATGTCACTGAGAATCGATGCCAACAGCAGTCACTGTTTAAGAACGTCCTCCTGTGAGTTCTGTGTCTGTCAGAGCTCCTCCTGGAAAGGAAGCTGGAGTTAGGGCTGAGAAGGTGAATCCTGGGGTAAACACTTGTCTCTCAAGCCTTGGACTTGCATTTGAGCACCAGAACCCACATGGAGAAGTCAGGCACAGTGAACTGCATGTGAATCCCAGAACAGGGAAGGCAGATTCAGGAAGACTCCAGTGTCTCTCTAGTTTGTCACCCAGCCTTTCTGGTAGATTCTAGCCCTATGAGAGACTTTGTCTCAAAACGAGGTGAGGGCGTGGTGAGGGCTCAGTGAGTGATAGCATCTGCTGCCTAAGTCTGGCAACTTAGTTGAGCACAAGGAACCAACACAATGATAGAAGAAGACCCAATTCCACAATGTGATCTCCTTATCTCCACATGTGCACCATGGCACACAGGCCTGCACCCCACCCCCTACACACATACACACACACACACACACACACACACACACACACACACCTTCACAGGCCCCACCCTATAACAACAGAGATACTCACACACACAAACACACACCCCACGTAAACACACATACACAACTACCACACACAAACACACACACCACACACAACTACCACACACAGCCACACACACACAAAGACACATGCAACTACTGCACGCAGACACACACACACAAAGACGCACACAACTATCATACACAGACATACACATACACACACACACACACACACACACACACACACACACACACACATACAGGAAAGCTGGAATAGATCCCTCATCCACCTCAATTCCAGGTGCCTTCATCCTGAGTTTTCAAGCATCTGAGACCATATTCAGTCACTTACATCACATAAACTCAGACTGTCAACAACAAATCAGTTCTACCCACCAAAGTGGAAAAGCTTGCATTCTTTTTTCCCCTGGGAAAAGCATGCATGTGCATGCACACACACACACACACACACACTGACTGAAGTTAAAACACTTCTTAGAGTTCTCACATTATTGCTGAATTCCACAAGCCAAGAGCAATCATCCTTCCAATTCTTTCCTTTAATTACATGAAATGCCATTCTGCAAGCTGAACAGAGCAGAAGTGGGGATTCCACTTCAACCAAAGACAAATGCACTTCCTATCCCCAACTATTAAAATCCAAAGCCTGTGGCTTTCCCAGGATTAATAGGATTTTGATGCATTCCTGATAGGTTTGACTTTTAGATTCCCAAAGCTGGCCCCATGCCTGCGCTGGCAGCGGTCCATCTGCTTATTTCTGCTCCCGGAGGACAGAGCTATTTCAGAATATACATTCTGTTTCCAGAGGAAAATGCTAGGGAGGGCTGGTTTAAAAAAATAAACCTGTGGGACTTTTATTTCCTTTGTACTAGTATGACTTGGGTGGTTCCAATGGCTGTGAATCTGAAGGAATAAAACATTTGGCTTCTGGTCTCCTTTTCTAACAATTAATTTCATCAAAGAAGATTTTGGAAGCTTACAAACATTGCATAAAAATACACGATGGTTCTGGACAAGACTTCAAAGGACCTGTGGGGCTGAGAAGATTCCCAGCACAGAAAATCAATTTCCTGTAAATAGTAAAGAGGCAAAGATTTGAGGCAAACGTCAGACATGATTCTGTAGAGTCTGTTTCTGCTCGCTTTCTGGAAGCATTGGCTAAAAATTTGAAATAGATACTTTCACTCTAATTCAATTCTTTTGCATTTTGCCATTTCCACTGGTGATAGCAAAGTTAACATTTCATGTATTGCTTTAGACTTGCTTTTATTCTGAAATATAAATAGGAAGGACCCAAGGTGTAAATAAATAATCTACATAAGTTGGGTATATGGGAAATTTCCAATTATTGAAATAAGATTAAAACTACATATACATTCAAGATGAATTTTACAGAGCACACTATAACTAACTCAAACAATTAACAGAAATCATTTAAAGAATGTGATACTGGGCTGAGAAGATGGTCAATGAGAAAGTGTTTGCCATGCAAGTGTGAGTTAGAATTGTGAGAGCCATGC
>CABHPQ010000065.1:0-26711 GCA_902168405.1 Peromyscus aztecus
CTAAGGTTTCTATATTAGCCATTTTTCTCACTGTTGGGATGAAATACCCGACAAATGAAATTTAAGGAATTTAGGGAATATAGGCCATCATGAAGGGAAAGCTGACCACCAGGTCTGTGAGGTGGTTGTCCATACTGGATTCACAGTTAGGAAGCAGCAGGAAATGTTATATTCATTTCATGAATATTCATGAATGTTAATATTCAGCCTAGTTTTTCATTTTTATTCAGTCTGAGATACTACGAAATGGGACCACCCACATTTAGAGTCAGTTCTTCCACCTAACTTAACTCAATGAGCAAAGTCCCTTATTGTCAAGCCTAAAGATTTGTGTTTTAGGTCGATTGTGTGTCCTGTCAAGATGTCACTGTCAGCCATCATATGCTGGAGTCTTCACTGACCTCATCTGAATGGCTGAACTCAAATCCTCAGTATCAATTATGTTCATGTGCTGTCTCCATTCATTATGTTGTAGGTTCTCTCAAGCCAGTGATGGACTAGTTATTCTCTATTTGGTGTGGAATTTACTAGGGCAATGACTGTTGAAGTGTAAGAAACTTGTTCTGGAGATAAAAGGACCTGCAGTAGGAATCAGGAGGGAAAAAGAGGAGGTATAGCAGAAAGGGTGTTAGTTTAAATTGTAGCTGAAGAATTGGGTTTAGAGGTTAGATGGATGCACAGGACCATTGTAGAATACACAGTTCACAATGACACAACCTTGTCTGAGCAAGGGTGATACTGCCAGTCTCTGGCTGAAGAAGTCTTCAAAGGAACAATCAATCTGCATTCTGTCCTGCCATGCTGCAACAGAGGTCTCCACTGCTGAGAGATTTCTGCAGTGGAGAACTGTGCATGCTACTGTGGAAAGTCTGGTGGTTAAAGTTGCTAAAACTCCTATGTATATAACAGAAGTCTGCCTCACTCTTCTTAACTCAAACAGGAGGCTTCTGTTATGTATATGTCCATGGTGGTTAGTTTTCTGCCAATTTGCCCCAAGCTAGAGTCAAATAAGAAGGAAACTTAATTAAGAAAATGCCTCCATCAAATTAGTCTGTAGGGATTTTCTGGATTAATGACTGATGTGCGAGGACCTGGTCCACTGTAGGTGATGCTACTCCTTGACAGTTGGTCCTAGATTATAGAGTTAAGCAAGCTAAGCAAGGCATAAGTAGAAAGCCAGTGTGCAGTATTCCTCCATGGCCTCTGCTTTAGTTCCAGCCTCTGAGTTCATGACTTGACTTCCTGTCTTGAGTTCCTACCCTGACTTCTCTTCATGATCGATCACAAGCTGTAAGGTAAAATAAAACCTTTCCTTTCTAAACTGCTTATTGCCATCATGTTTTGTCATAGCAACAGAAAACTAACTATGACACTGTCCTTTGAATAAACAATAGGATGGATTTTTCCTTACCAAATGGTTTACTGGGGTGCATATGACAAACCAATTGGAAACTTTAAAATATAATGTCCTGACTTCACTTCATACCTCTCAAATGCATTTCTGGGTTGAGCTCTAGGGGTGAAAAATTGTACCAGCTCACTATATGATTGCTCTGGGTAGCTGGGCCAAGAAATACTGCTGTTGTTTGATGAATGCATTCATTTGTTCCACAATATCCTTGACAGATGGCCATTCAAGCTTCTCTTAGAAATTGTTCATGAGATGACTGATAGGCTCAGAAGCAAACTCTTCCTCTCTCTGACAGCATTAATTGTTCTAATTTTATTTTTCTTAGGCTGAGCCAAACCTTCCTCTGTACCGTGCATCAGTTATCCTCGCTTTGCTGTTTTGAACAATGTTCAATGAGTCTATTCCATTTTGTAGATGACTACCCTTTAGATAGTCAAAGGCAGCAGTAAGGCCCCAACTTGACCTTCCTTTATACACTTGGAACACTCCCAGCTCCTTCTGCAACTTCTATTCCAGCTCTTTTCATCATATTTGAGCTTTCCAATACCACTTTTTCTCCTGTAGCATTCGCAATGGAACCTCTGTGTCTTCATGTTAAAATATGTATGAAATCAGATGCCACATCAAGTGTGTGTGTGTGTGTGTGTGTGTGTGTGTGTGTGTGTATGTGTGTGTGTGTAATAATAACAATTGACCCACTTAAACTGTATTGTCTTTAATTGGCTTACTAGGAAAAAAATACAATTTTCAGTACTCAGAAACTGAAAGCAAAATGAAAACCAATAAACTGACTTCTGAGAGAAAGGCAATAAATGACCGTGAAAATTTAGGAAGAATAATTTTTATTTTATTTTCATGACTAAGTCTATCACAAATTTAAAGAGGGCAGCTGAGCCTCCTCTCAGTGGGAGGTCTAATGCTTCTTTGGAGATAGTGAGCATGCCATCTTTTCCCACCCTGCACAGGAAAGGGGCACACCTGCAAGGTGCCTCTAAGAGAAATTTCAGGGAGGAGATAAATTCATTCCAGTTAGTACTCTATGACCTTAGAGAACACAGAACAGAATGGTATCCTTGTCATGATCAGTGATCTTCATCTTGAAATTGGAATAAGAGATATAGGCTGTCATAGTCAAATCTGAAAGGGCTCCAAGGAGACAGTTTGGCCTCTAGGAAGAGTTAGGGCCTTGTAGGGTAACATGAGGGATAGTGGAGGAAGATGGAAGAGCCCAGTGAACATGAACATTGTGTCTACTTGTTAAGAGCTCCTGAGGTTAGTCGAGATCACTCTCCTCTACAATGCATGTAGTCACCTGTCTGGCCTACAGAAGTAATTCGTTATCCCTGTACCTCAATGCTGTCTTCTGTAAATGGTAGACCATATAACTAATAACACCTACCTTGAACTCTGCGGAGATGGCTTAGTGGACCATGTACTTGCCACACAGGCCTGAGACCCAGACTTTGAATACCTAGAACCCACATAAAGCCAACCATGGTGGTGAGGGCCCATAATTCCAACACACCTTTAGTGAGATAGAAGGCAGGACAGAAAAATCCCAGCAAGTTCATGGGGCAACAAGTCTTGAGTCTACAACCTTAAAAAACAAGAGATACTATCTCAAACAGGTGGAAGGGCTAGGACCAATACCCAAGGTTGTCTGTCTTCCTTTACTAACAGACAAGAACATGCATGCATACATACATACGTGTGTGCATGTGAGCTCTTGTGCTCATATACAAAACAAGAATATTCACTTTGTATGATGATTTTGAGGATCAGTTCATCATACACATGCAAAAAGTTTGTGGAATTGAACCTGGTAATTCATAAACATATAGAAAGAGTGAGCTAGTATTCAACTTTCTTCTCCTAACTAATTGTTGTAGTATCAATCTGGGCAATTTAGAGAAGTATGACATGGAGGAAATGTCATGGAGAAAAACTGAAGGAACACTGACTTGTTGCTGAGCCACTGGATTGAAGACTCCAAGAGTTGTTGTTCCTTCTCTATTGTACTGGGTTGGGGGTTTTCTTTCCTCTTTTCCTGCTAACTGGTTTGGTTTTTTGTGTTTCTGATGACTTCATGTCCCCTTTGTAGAGCATCATCCATATCATAGTGTACTGAAGGAGTTGATGGTGTATATAATGTACAATGTGCATTACTAACTTGTTTGTGACATTCCTGTTGACATGCTAAACAAATGTTGATACCTTTAAGACAGTTATTTCTTAAGTTGAAAGAATGTTTTGCCTGTGTTTAATTTTACTGACAGTAAAATACATGTTGCAGACATAGCATTTTAGTTTTCCAGCTGTCAGACAGCCAGGTATAGTACTTCTTACCAAGGTATACCACTGGGGAAAACACTTGCTGTAACATTCATTGTGAAGGTAAACCTGAGCAGTGTCTTTCGGCTGTGGCATGCTAGATGTGTGGATAACAGATTGCTTATGCATTGGTGAGTGGAATAATAAAATGAAGTCCTACAGTTTAATACTAACACATCTTTCTCACTGATATGTGTATGTGTGGTTTGTATGTATTAACACATGTTGACATGGGCTCATGGATGTCAAAAGTCACATGCCTTCCTTAATCATTCTCTACCTTATTCTTTGAAGCAGGGTCTCTCTCTCAACCCGGAGCTTGCCAGTGCATCCCAGCCTTGCTGGCCAACAATCCCCACAGATCCTTCTGTCTCCATCTCCTTAGCACTGGGATTACAATCATTCATTGCCAGGCTACAGATCTCAAACTCAGACCTTCATGCTTGTACAGCAAACACTTTACTAACTACTGTCTTCTAAATCTCAACTAGATCTTTATAAAACAAATCTGCAACAGTTACTGAAAACCTGATGGAGAGAATCTACTTTCCACAATTTTCAGAAACATTCGTGTTTCCTTGATTTTAACATTTTTCTCTACAGATTCATTCACATCCCATAACAGGATTAAGTTTTTTTTTTTTTTATGACATTGGCATTGCTTAAGGGTACCATGCATAGTAGTTTGCTGTTGGTTGATTTTATTCACTTGATAAAGGGAAATTTGCAGTTATTTCAGTTTGTGATTTGGAGTTTGAGAGGTATTTGTTTTTTCTTAAGCAGAGGTCAGAAAACTTTCTTCAAAAGGCCAGTCAATAAGCACACTTGACTTTGCAAGCCAGATGGTTTCTGTCACAGTTACTCAATTCTTCTGTTAGATCAGCAAACTACACAGTATGTAAATGCACAAGTGCATGACCACACAAGTCAAACTCTACTTGCGAACATAGGTAGCAGGTGACATTGTGCCTCAAGGTCATAGTTTTCCAGACCCTGATCTTACTGGGTGGAAAGATCAAATGTAAATTTTGTTCCAGTTGTCGCCATGACCAACTGTTTGGCCATTGCTGAAGTTATTTCACCTCATTGGATTCTAGTGTTCATCTGGGAAATAAAATGGTTAGACAAAGTGACCCTAAGTTTGCTTCCACAGCACACAGGTGGTCTCCTGTGATGTCAATGACACTTCGAAGACAAGGATTTAATTTAAAAGTAAATAAAGAAGACCAAAAGAATATTTACTGCAAATATGCATATGAGTGGTATGTGTGTGTGTGCACGCATGGATGTGTGTGTGTCTGTATGGGAATTAGTGAACATGAACCTGTGTATGCATGCATACAGAAGCCAAAAATCAACGTTCGGTGTCTTCTTCAATCACTCTCTACCTACTCTTGGCTCCAGCAGTTCTCCTGTCTCCATCTTTCCTGTTCCCATGTTACAGATGCCAACAAACACATCAGGCCTTTACTTGGTGGTGGGGATCTGAACTGAAGCACCATGCTTGCTGGACAGGTGTTTTATTGACTGACCTACCTCTCTATCCTCAAGAACTCTTTGATTGTAGATGATACATGATCTAGTTCCCTTTCTGCCTGGTGTTTGCTGGCTGCTGGCACTATCTTTTTTTTTTCTAGGTTAAGATCAATTAACCATGACACAGAAGCAACAAACTATAAAAACTGAGCATGCAGGTGTGGAGAATAGTGGCGTAATCAAATAAAACTTACAACAGAGTTAATTTGACACACACTTAATGATATACATAATGTAGTTTTGAGGCATGGTAATTAGGTATAAATGGTAAGCTGTTGACATAAATGATTTCAATTAGCACTGCTCCTGCATAGGCAAGCCCTTCACTAAGTTTTACTTTTCTCATTTTTTTTTTTTTGGTTCTTTGGGATTTACAAATAACTGTCATTGTTGAACGACTTTATAACCAGAGAACACAAGGCTTTGGAAATGTGTGACCAAAATGCTGTATTTATTTTTTTTTATATTTATGTGTTTCCTTCTAGTGTCTACATGAAATCTTGTCAGTTTTCCAAAAGGCTTTTGTGGATCACCTGCAAAAGCAATTAGTGATGCTATACTAAAAGCATAAATGATTGTAAGCAAAACATTAAGATCAGAGAAAACAGAAATTAGGAATGGATGCATAAACAGTAGAAATGACTAAGCTTTGTGCTCCTGCCAGCCATGGCAAAGTGATAGCAGTTGTGAAATGAATGCTTAATATGTCAATTCATTTACAATTTTTGTAACAGTTCTCAAGTCAGCCATCTAATTCCCATTGTACAGATAGAGCCAGAGGGGATGTAAATATGCTAAATGGATGATAACAGTAATGAGCAGAGATGATTAAAACTTGATCTCACTGACCAATCTCATGTTGCTTGACCCAGAGTAGGGTAGAATCTGGAATAACATGGCGATGAGAGAAACGGCAAGGCTAAGACATGGGGAAAAGAAAGCTTAAATCTATGTCATTCAGAACTGTACGGATTCAGAAAGAAATGGCTTGAGTGTCCACACAAACACACACACTTCCAAGAGCCACGTGAAAACCATTCCTAATGACCTATGCAACGATTTTACAGTGATGAAATACTTCAAAATGTATCAAGCATGTAGGCATCAATGTGTTATTTAAAAAGCATTACTGTATTTTCTTGGAGTGTGTAATCCTTTAAATGGCATCCATTCCTTAAAGAAACAGAATCTAGAAAGAATATCATCTCTTTGTTCATAGCAGAGGGAGGCAAAAATGAAAGAAAGAAGAAAGGAAGGAAGGAAGGAAGGAAGGAAGGAAGGAAGGAAGGAAGGAAGGAAGGAAGGGAGGGAGGGAGGGAGGAAGGAAGGAAGGAAGGAAGAAGGAAGAAAGAAATAAATGGTGATTTCAACTTAGGATTTCAAGAGTTAAAACAATAAAATGAACAGATGTGGTGCTGTGACAGAGAAGTCCACTGACATGAATCCTATGTTACTGATCATATAGAAGCTTGGGTATGTCCCCTTTCTAGGCATACCCCTCTGTAAGAAACTCCATTAAAAATCAGAGCATCAGCATTGGGACTTGTAATTATTTCATTAACAGACTGATTTTATACAAAAATCGTGCTTGATCTTGCTCCTCTTCTTTATATTGTTCGTTTGTATTTAAAGCCTTGTGATGGGTAATCTCAATTGTCAACTCAATGAGGTCTAGAATCACCTGAGTATCAGGCTTCTGGATATGCCTGTGAGTGACTATCTTTATTAAGCTAGCCATCTTGCGAAGCTATGCCTGCCATAGGTGACAACATTCCCTCTGCTGGGATCCTCAGGTGAACAGACACATTTGTTACTCTCTGACTCTCTACTTCCTGTGCAATGTGATGATGAGCTACATCACCTTCTTATTGCTGTGACTTTCCAGACATGAGGAACTGTAACCTCACACTATGAGTCAAAGTAAACCCTTTCTCCCGCAAGTTGCTTCTGTCAGGACATTTTTTACACACGAGAAAAGGTAGCTAAGATAACTCTCCTTGGGTGTAAGTAGCCCACATTTCAAATGTAACTTGTGCCAAGCATTGAACCAAGCGTTCCACTGTTCTTAATTTATTTGATCATGGTGACAGCAATTATGACATCATCTGTTTCACAATCCTCATTTCACAGACAGTGAGTCATGACATAAAGCTGTCAAATCTCTCCTGGGACTCTGCTTAGGTCAAGGTACAGAGCTGAACTTTACACTCACAACCTAGTGAGAATGGTCTGAATACCACTGAGTGTTTCTCAAGGTGTCAACACAATGCAGAATCAACCATCACTGATGTGGAAATGATGCAGTTTGTGTTCAGAAGTAGAGGCATTCTTCCTCTTTATTACCAGCCTATACCTATCCATACTTAAAATGAGGCTTGAAATGTAGAAATCACAACTATGAAAAAGAGAATTTTTTAAAGAAAATTTTAAATTAATTTTACATACCATTCACAGATACCCCTCTCATCCCTCCTCCAGCTCCCTCTCAGCTTTCCCCCAACCCTTGACTCCCCCATCCCCTCCTGCAGAAGGGTAAAGCCTCCCATAAGGAGTCAGCAAAGCCTGGTACATTCAGTTGAGGCAGGACCAAGCCACTCCCTGCTGCATCAAGGTTGAGCAAGACATTCCACCATAGGTAATCGGCTCCAAAAAACTAGCTTATGCACCAGGGATAGATCCTGACTCCACTGTAGGGGAACCCTTCAAATAGACCAAGCTATACAAACTGCTTCCCCTATGCAGAGGACCTACTTCAGTCCCATGAAGGCTCCACAGCTGTCGGTCTAGAGTTTGTGAGTTCCCATGAGTTTAGTTCAGTTGTCTCTGTAGATTTCCCCATCATGATCTTGTTCATATAATCCCTCCTTCCTCTCTTTGACTGGACTCCCAGAGCTCGGCCTCCTGTTTGGCTGTGGATCTCTGCATCTGCTTCCATCAGTTACTGGATGAAGGTTCTGTGATGGCAGTTAGGGTATTGGCCAATCTGATTACTGGGGTAGGCCAATTCAGGCACCCTCTCCACTATTACTAGTAGTCTAATCTGGGGTCATTCTTGTAGATTCCTTTGAACTTCCCTAGCACCAGGTTTTTCCCTAACCCTAACTCCATAAGATCTTTCTCTATCAAGATATCTCTTTTGTTTGTTTGTTTGTTTGTTTTGTTTTGTTTTTGTTTTTCGAGACAGGGTTTCTCTGTGTAGCTTTGCGCCTTTCCTGGAACTCGCTTTGGAGACCAGGCTAGCCTCTAACTCACAGAGATCCACCTGCCTGTGCCTCCCGAGTGCTGGGATTAAAGGCGTGCAACACCACTGCCCGACCAAGATATCTCTTTTATTGCTCTCCCACTCTGTCCCTCCCTAACTCGATCATCCCATTCCCTTATGTTCTCATCCCCATCACTTGTCTGTAAGAATCATAAACCTAATATTAGTGAGCCTATAGTAGTCTGCCCATATTTCTTTAAAATATTTATTTATTTAGTGTATATATGTATGTGTGTGCATGTGTGTACACACATGCATATATGTAGAAGTATATGCATGTATGTAGAAGTTAAGAATGTCATTTGAGAGTTGACTCTCTGGTTCTATTACATGGATCTAAGGGATCAAACTCAGGTAAACAGGCTTGGCAGCAAGCACCCTTTCCTACTGAGCCATCTCGTCAGCCCAGTAGCCTATATTTCTAAGCATATTTTCTTTGTTTTTTTTTCCCTGTGGTTCTTGCTTCTCTCTACTACCTCATATATGCAAATATTACTACAGAGGTGGGAATCTCATTAAAAGGCTGAGTATTTTGAAACTGAATTCTCTAAAGTAAATGTTAACCTCAAAGTTGACTAAAATAGTTTAATGGTGCCACTGACAGTATACCTCTGAAATGTTATTTGATTGAAACATTCTTGAGCCTTTCCACTGTGAAAATTAATGATTTGGAATCACAGAACTTTAAATTAGGGCTGATCTTAATCCCAATCATCCTTTCATTCTCCAAGAAGGAAAGTTGAAACTGAGACATGTAAGCATACTCTCTAATGCTGGGACTGGACCAGAAGCCATTCACCCTTACCCCAATCATGCTCAGGCAGCAGCCAGGATGCTGATATGTTGTTTCCAGCCCAGGAGGCACAGCACTTTGTTTATAGCAAGTTATCTCAGTTGGAGATTCTCAGAAAGCAAGTATCTTATCTACCAGCTGACAGGCAGTTTTCATTCACGGAAAATGTCAAGATGGCATCTGCATGCTTTGAGCAGATAGGCATGGGGTGCTGAATCCGATCTACATGAAGGTACTTCAAGAGATAAAGACTGCCTTTTGAGATTTATCATTCTACATGACTTAAGTAAGCAAATGCGAACCATTTTCTTCCTTTTTTATTCTTAATACAAAACAACACTGAATTTGAAGATCTCATTTTGAATGCAAGGCATTTTTAATTAATTAATTAATTAATTAAAATTCCAACTGAAGCCTTCTCTCCCTCCTCTCCTAACACTCCTTCCTCCTTCCTCCCTTCCCCAGCCCACCCCTCCTCCATATTCATATCCGCACAGAAAGGGGCAGGCCTCCTCTGGGCATCAGCAAAGTATGGCTTATCAAGCTGCCATAAGACCAAGCACATCCAACCCCCACCGCCACCCCAGTATTCAGGCTTGACAAGGCAATCCAGCATGAGGAATAGGTTTCCAAGAACCAGCCAATGAACTAGGCATAGCCCCTGCTCCCATTGCCAGGAGTTCCACAAATAGACCAAGCTACATAACTGTCTCATACATGCAGAGGGCCTAGGTCGGTCCAATGCAGGCTCTCTGGTTGTTGGTTCAGACTCTGAGTTCCCATGAGCCAGGCTAGTCTTTTCTGTGGGTTTTCTTGCTATGTCCCTGAACCCTAGGCTTCTACAATCCCTCCTCTTTCTCCTCAGCAGGACTCCCCTAGCTCTGTCCAATGTTTGACCATGGATCTCTGAATCTGCCTCCATCAGTCACTGGATGGAGGCTCTCCTATGACAACTGGATAGTCACCAATCCATTCACAAGGGACGGCGGCTTCAGGCTATGCATCCACTGCTGCCAGGAGTCTTAGCTGGGGCTGTCCTTGTAGACTCCTGAGAATTTCCCTTGCATCAGACTTCTACCCAACTCACCCCACCCCCAGTAAAACCCCACTTTCCAGTCATCTCTCAGCACTCTCCCCCTCTGCCCAACCCCCCAATATGATTGCTCAAGTTCCCATGCCTGCCGCCCCCAGTTCACCCAGGAGATTTCCTTTATTTCCCCTTCCTAGGGAGATCCCTTGGGCCCTCCTTGTTACCTAGGGTCTTTGGCTCTGTGGATTGTAGCATGGTTATCTTTTACTTTACAGCTAATATCCACTTATAAGTGAAAGCATATCATGTTTGTCTTTCTAAAAGGCAAGGTATTTTTTTCTTTATGTCTATATTACATCCCAGTCTATACTATGACCTTCTGAGACAACCCTTGAAGTTATATCCTGCTCCACCCCACTTTGATAGCTCTTCTCTATCTTCCAATCCATTTCTCCAAGTTCCTTGTGTGTTTGCACATGTTCATGTGCTTGTGGATACATGCATGCAGCCAGCCATATGAATAGTTAGGTGTATGTGCATGTGGAAAGGAGGTCAACATTGACTATCTTTCTCAATTGCGTTTCACTGTATGTTATTGAAGTAGACAATCCCATTGACCCTGAAGCCTACAGATTCTTCTTGCCAGGCTGGGCAGTGAGGCCCAGAAATTTTATCCACTTCCCCGAAATGGGATCACAGGCACATGTGACTGAAACTGGCTTTGACATGGGTCTGAGGTCTGAACTCAAATACTCGAGTTTGTGTGGAAGGCATTTTACTGACTGAGACATCTCCCAGTCCCTTTGTTTCTCCAATTTGAGTGATGAAATGAGGAAAAGCAACCTTTCCATTCCTGTCATGAGAAAAAGACCTCCTCTTCCTTTTAACATCAAATTATTATCTCTGTATGCATTTTTCCTAAACTTTAAACCTTTTTATAGTACACAGAGCTTTGTCATTGTCAATACGTTCTCCAAGGTCTATGACTTCTGTAGCTTAGCTGGAATCTACCCCAAAGCATGTTTTCCTTACAACTGGGTTTAGTGCTAGCATATGTCTTAGTGGATTTGAAAACATGGCAATTCTAAGTATATCTGGCTTTAGTTCATGCGTATAACCATTCAGTGCTCCTGCAGACATCTATACAGATCTCACTTACTTGGATGTCATTCTGAGTGACAGAGTAGAGCATATACCAACCCCATGCCTGCATAGAACTTAAAAATCAAAGGGAAAGAAACAGGAAATAAGAAAATAAATAGATTATACTGTAGTATATTTTAGATATCCTTAAATGTAAAGCAAAGATATAAAATACAGATGGTCCTTCCAAGGGGGACTATTGCCAATTAATATTTGCTGAGAGAGAGAGGATATTCCTCAGTGCTTTAGCTACAAAAGTGTTATCCTTGCTAGACTGAATAGCTTCCCACCCATGCCTATACAAGAGACTAATTAACTCGGTGAATCTTACACAAAATGCTACATGAAAGCAGGAAGGGATCTTGTTGAGAAGAATGTGCTAGAGGAAGAAGGATGAGAGAGAGGAATCATGGGAAGTCATGGTATAAATACATGAAACTATGAAACAATTATTAAAATGCAAAGAGCTGGAGAGATGCCTCAGCAGTTAAGGAAGAGCTGTGACTGCTCTTCCTAGGACCCCAGTTTGATTTCTGAAGGGAAGCTCACAGTTATATGTAATGCCGGTGCCTGAGAGTCCAGTGACCTGTTCTGGCCTCTGTGGACACCAGGTGTGCATGTGCTGCACATTCATACATGCAGGCAAATATCACACATATAAAATAAAAAAATAAAACTTTAAATTTTAAAAATCAACTCGGATGAAAGCAGGGCTCTATTTTAAATTATATTTATTTTTGTTCTTCTTTTTAAAGCAATGTCTTTTGAGTTAGTGATATTTGAACAGACACCTAAATAAAGTGAGAACAATGTTTAGAAAAAGAGTATTCTAAGTAGAGGAGACAATCCACCATGGCAAGATGACCTTCAGTTCTCAGAGGATCTTCAAAATGAAAAGGTGATAGGAACTAGAGAATAGACCAGTAGAAAATGGGAAGGTTAGACAAAGACATCACAAAGGGACACAGGAGTCACATGAAGGGATGTGGATTTCACTCTAAAAATAATACGCAGCTACTGGAAGCCTTCAAACAGGGTGTAACAATGTTGTTTAGATGACCTTCAGCTTAGCTGAGAGATCCTGTAAAGGAAGGCCTTTGCTGGGGAAAGAGAAAGCTAAGGTCTACACTGAGCTTCCTCATAAGTGAGTAGAGCATGTGTGTAGCAGGAGAGGGACATGAGGAGAGGGATAACAGTGTGTTGACAGGAAGGATGAAAATATCAAGTCACACAGGGAGAAAGTCGATCCTCAGACCATGATCATCTCAAGCTGATTGATACCTATGTGATGTGCATGAGGGACTGGGCTTCAAGTGTGGACACTCTGTGGAATCCCTTACTGGACCAGCAGGAGTGTCAGGAGCCATTGTATGATAAGATTGACAGTGCAGCCATTGTTTTTCTAGGAAAAGACATGATCTGGTCTGAGTCAGACATTACGGTCACTTTGGATCCCAGTTGACAGTCAATTTTCCTGGCATACAATTGTGTCCTTACACTGTGGCCCCTGGGAACCATTTTCTTTACTGAAAAAAAAAATATGAGCAACATTGTGTAACTCATATAATATTTTGAGAATTAAATTATGTGTAAAGACTTCAATGATACAGAGAATGCAATCCAGTAGTGGCAGGAATTTGGATTAATATGCTTAAACTCTGCCACAATTTTACTTTTTAAATATGCATCTGTGTGTGTGTGTGTGTGTGTGTGTGTGTGTGTGTGTGTGATGCACATGTGTGCATGTCAGCTAACATGCAGATATGCAAGCACATGTGCTTATGAGACCTGAAGTTGGTGTCAGGAATCTTTCTCAATTGCTCTCCACCTTATTAATGGAGGCAGGGTCATTCAGTTTAACTCAGAGCTCACCAATGCCTCCAGTCTAGCCAGCCAGCTTGCTCCACCAACTCTAAGAGCTAGGATTAAAGCCTACAGCCACACCCACCATGTATTATTCCTGTTCTGAGAATACAAAGTCTAGTCTTCACCCATGTGAGACAAGTGCTTTATCCATTGAGCCTTCTGCCCAGTCCACAATTTCTTTCCACATATAAAAATATATGTTCTGAGTATTATATAAAAAGTGCTTACTACACAGAATGATTGACATGCACTCAACCTTAAGGAGTAACAGCGCAACCTATTATTCACGACTGCACTTCTGTCTCCCTCCATGAACCTGAGATGCATTTCTACTGAGGATCTTATTCCTGAGTAGCATAAATTATCCATTTTTGAAACCTCCTCTTTCTCTCCCTTTAGCTCATTCCTATAGGAATGGCAGGATACATTTTGGAGGGAAACATCCTTTCCCTTAAATACAGCTCGAATGAGCCTTGCTGTGTCAATTCTATTACAGCATTTAGTTTACTCCACACATATATGCCAGTTATATCAAAATGCAATATATGTGAAAATATATGAGAAAAATATGTCTGCTATCTATCTATCTATCTATCTATCTATCTATCTATCTATCTATCCATCTATCTTCTATCTGTTCATTTATCATCTGTCTATTTCTCTCTTTCTGTGTTGGAAGGATCCTGATATTTAATCTGGAAATGTTTACAGCTCAAAGCTAAAGTCTTCTAATATGGCCTACTGGTAGATTATGCATACTCAGTAAGAGGAAATATGTTATTCTTGTTTTAAACATTTGAAATCACATGTTTTTGAGTAAACATCTGAATATTCTGCAATTATATAGAACAGGGGAGAGACTGGCTATTCCATGCAGCCTGTGAACTTCCTTTCCTTCACTAAGTCTCTGGTACTTACTAGGACTCTCAGATGCAGCCTGCTGGCTTACCTGTGTGAGCTCATGTGTGTCCAGAGGTTTGGGGGTGTGGAAATGCGATCAAAGGCAAGAAAGGCTGGAATGAAGGCTTGGATGGCAAAGTACTTGCTGTGCAAACATGACCTGTGTTCCATCCCTCAAAATCCAGGTGAGATGGTACAAACCTATAATAACAGTGTCGAGAAGAAGGGGGATCCTGGGGCAACCCCTGGGACTACCTCTCCTGCCAGTCTAGCCAAACACACACACACACACAGAGAGAGAGAGAGAGAGAGAGAGAGAGAGAGAGAGAGAGAGAGAGAGAGAGAGAACCTGATCTGAAAGTGGCACTTTCCAAACTTCCCACAATTCATTTTTGGCTGGAATGTGAATGCCAACGATCCCCGTCAAAACAGCCAGTTGTTCAGTCTGAGATGTGCCCATTGTGCTCACATTTCCCCCAGTCCTGTGGCTTAACATCTGTGCTTCTGTAAACATGACATGGATTGAATTACACGGACTGTTGTTTTGTTTAAATGAATGTGCTATAATCCTGATTAAAGTATCATGTGGGAGAGTTTATAATAATAATTATATGCAGTTCTCATTAGAGCCAGGAAGAACCTAACTCATGTTTAATAATCTAAAGCATGGAACTAGCCACACTCATTTACGTCTGGAACCTGGGGATGAGTGAGGCTGTGCTTCTGTCCTCTAGACAGAATGAGGGCTCTCACAGCTGACGGCTTACAGTCAGTAGTGAAGGCTTTGTCAGGTCTTTGACTGGTGTTCACTCATCCCTCCTCTCCCTTCCTAGACAGGCTTCCACTTCACTTATTTTGCATGCCTGTGTAGCTGTATTCTTGTATCAGTAATTCAAACTAGTTAACAGAGACCACCAAAAGACAAACTCCCCCAGCTCCAGTGTCAGAGGAGTCTTGCCCTGCAATGGCATCACATGGGGTATGGATCTGAGTGTTCGGCTTGGCAAAGATGCTCTGTCCTGGGAGAGCTGACGGGTCTATAAGATCCCAATTTCCCAAGCAACTAATTTGACTTACTGGTTATACCTTCCACAGACTTTCTTTAAATCTCTTTCTCAGCATTCCTAAGATATGAAATGGAAATCAGGTCCAGTCTTGCTGAGTTTCAGGTGTGTGTGTGGGAAGGGAGGAAGATTTCACAATCATGCCATATAGGGGAATGCTGGAGCTAAGGCAGCAGAACCCAGTAATCAGCTATCTGAACTCCATAGGACGCACTGTCAATATATCTATGCACTCAGATGTAGAGTTTGTAAATGCAAAAAATACACCAAACAAAAAATTTCCATTCTTCTTTTTATAGTGTATTCTGTATTAGTTACTTTTCTATTTGCTGTGACAAAGAAAAGAAACCTAAGGGCTGAATGTTTTGCTTTGACATATAGTGTGAGGATATGTCCATCGTGAAGGGGAAGGTATAGCTTCATAAGCATGAGGTAGGTGGTGGCATCCACTCTTAGGACCCAGGGAGAGATGATATAATTATAAGTATAATTCAGTTGTAAAGTACCGCTTCTAACTAGAATTTGGAGGAATGGTCTCTGTTAAATATATTTCCACATTCTTAAACCAGAAGAGGTTAAAATATGAGTAGAGGAGGTACGGATGAGACCTACAGCTCCATCCATGTTAGGCAAGCATTCTATAGTTGGTATCACCCGCAGGTCCTCCAAAAGTTCCTTTTGCAAGCCTATGTCCGGATTTATGTGGTAATTTCAACTTCACTTATCATCGGAAGTTGTCAAGTGCAAAAACATTTTTAAATAGATTCTCACTTTTCTCAGCACTGCATGAAATTACCAAAACGAAACATATATTTTTTCTCACATTTTTCAAAGTTATAAACAGAAAGCAGCAGACTGAATATGGAAAAATCGGTTCCATTATCATGTACTTTCTCTCAAAGTCTGACCCACAAATGTCACTGGAGAACCGATTGTACCTATGTCTGCAGTTAGGTGGTAAACAGGCAATCTATGTAGACAGGAACCTCAGGGAATAACAGTAGATCTGCCACATTGAGAGCTGAAGTCCCTCTTGCACTCCAGAGGAACCACCTCAATTACATTTCCAGAGGCCCAGATTGGTCAGCCCCATAAAGAACTCTCCCAATTCCATGTGCCCATTAAGAGTAGCTCACATATTTATTTATTTACTCATTCTCTCTTTTGAGACAAGGTCTTACTTCCTAGCCCAGAGTAGTCTCCTGCCTTAGCCTCCCAGATATTGGTATTATATGTTCATGTAACTGTACCCATTCATATGCTGATTTTGGATATCTGAAATTTGCTAAGGAAAGACAAGGAATACCTCAAGTGGTTCAAGTGCAAAACTGGGAATGAAAACAAATTTATGTTTTTTTTTTCCTTAAATAAAAAATATAAGGAAAGTAGAAGAGATGGAGAAGAGTTGAAATTCAGGCAAGAAGACTTTATTCCTAATTCTAATGGTGGTTATGGTTGGTTTTTTCTAGATGTATGATCAGTATACATTAGTGCCATGGTGTAAAAGAGGCAGAACACTATCTGTATAAAATTGGCATGAGGATTTTGGTCTGCATCTGTGTGCAGCTGCATATATGTGTGCAGATGTATATACAAAGTGTGTTTGCAGGTGTGTGTGCAGGTGTGTGTGTGTGTGCATGTGTGCATGTGTATGTGTTTATGTACTTTTGTGCATGTGTGTGGAAGTTACAAGACAACCGTAGTTGTCATTATTTAGGACACCACTCAGCTTGTTTTGTGAGACAGTCACTTTCATTGGTCTGAAATCATCAAGTAGGCCTGTCTCAGGGATCTGCCTGTCCTGTCTTTCTAATGCTGGAATTACAAACGCACACTGCTATGCCTAACTTTGTTTTACACTAATTCTGGGTGATCCAGTTCAGATTGTCATGTTTAGAGAGCTTTACTCACTTAGACACCGCACAGCTCCATCACAAGGGATTGACACAGCCCTGCTACATGAAATATATCCACTTATTGGTTAGTGTGGGGAAATTGGCTTCATTCTCTTACCAGATTCCCATTCTAAATTATTAATTATATTAAGAGAACAAAAACTGGGACTCTGTGTTTATGTTTCATACTCTTGGGTAGACAGGGCAGTGATCATTTCTTGAACTGGGAGTGGCACTATGAGCTAGCAAAAGAAATTGTCCACATGGGCATGGAAATCTTGGGGGTAGAAGGGAAAACCCACTATGCAAACTGTCTCACAGCTACTAGCATTATCTACTGTGAGTTTTGTCTGTTTGGTGGCAATTGTGACAAGCCACATGCATAAGGTCACTTACATGTCACCCAGATGGCTCAGGGCTTTGTTGTTTTTATTGGTGTTTGGTTGGTTAGTTGGTTTTTGACAAAAATTCTTCATTTAGACAATACTGAGAAGAGAGTTGAGAGAGAATGTGGAGAAAGATCAGCCTGGCTTGGTTGGAGGAAGATGGGGACAGAAGAGGCAGTCCCTTGACTTGATTCTGAGGTCTCTAGCAATCTCATTTTGGGATTCGACTTGCCCAGAGCAGAAGTAAGAACACAAGGAGAAAGCAACTGGAATGCTTAGTTCTTCCCATGCCATGGGCACATCAACATTTGTTATTAAAGAGAGTGCAAACAAATGGAAGTAGCTGTGGGAATCATTACCACTTAATTCAGCTTATTTCTTACCCTGATCTAGACTGTACGAGCCAGCTTTTTGACTCTACAGCAGAGTTCCTGGTGCATGTAAATTTTGTAGAGAAGTTTATTTGAGTCACAACAGTAGAAGCAGAGCCTGGTCAGCAATTCTTTACATATCTCAGAACACCTCCAGGGAAGTGGTCTGAGAGAATAGAGGGTGTGGAGTCAGCATTGCACTTTTGTAACATTTCTCTCTTGAAAATTCAAAGCCCACGAGAGTAATGCAATCTGAGGATGAGAAGTGCATGAGTAGTTTGAGGCATGCGGTAGATGGAGACAGCTATAAAAGAAGCCAATTTCTGAGGTAGCCTTACGTTTCTTCAGTTTCCCCTCTCCTTCTCCCTGAATGGCATTGGGTTGATTTCTGTTTCAGATACTCACATGGCCTTGGTTTTCCTGAGGTCATTGCCTTGGGAGAAGGCCAATATGATTTGACTTGTTCATTTGGCACGATTTATCACCTGGAGGCTTCCAGAAGCCTTGCCAATATTAACGTGTACAGACACTTCTCAAATGAATGGTGCCCAGGGATGTCAGCAGCAATGGTGCCATTAAATCATTCAGTGGTATTCTCTGCCACTGTGTGAAAGTCAGGCGAGGGGTCCGTAGCTTGGGATGTTCATTGCCCAGTAAACTATGGCGTGCTTCTGAGGAGCCTGCAGAGTGAAACTTCACCCTGATGAGATGGTTTAGGCTGAGCACAGGGTCAGAGGAGGGTTTATCATTGGGTCACAGTGAACTATGTAGACTTTTCCACAGCATGTGACTGGCCTTCAGGTCTCGATGGTGAAGAATAATGAAGGAAGTGCCACAGAGGATAAAGGACTGGTAAGAGGAAGAGAGGAATAGGGAAATCAAGTGTAGGACTTGGTCAATGTGACACAATTACAGAATAATAGACAAGCAGAAAGCCAGTGTTCATAGAGCCCATTGTGTGTTCCTTCCTGTTGCGTGACATTGTACCAGTTTCCCTGATCTGCCCAAGCAGTAGACTCATGACTCTTCAATATGACACATTGTGGGTGCTGGTAGCCCCACTCATCCATCAGCCATTTTGAGGAATCCCTTGACTTCCACGCCCATTTCCTGTGTGCCACCATGAAGTCTGATATTTTTATTCCCAAATTGCTGACAACTGTAATATAACACTCCCTTAGCTGTCACTCAGGTGAAAGCAACACATTGGTTTTCAAAACAGCACAGAGTTACAGCAGGACTATCAAGAGCTGCTTCCATTGGCTATTTTAGGATGTCCTGCTGGCTTTTGTGCTAATTCTCTCCCCCTGTCCAATGGCCTGACTATTTCATCTCCTTGAGCAAGGACAGATGAGAAATTCAAGAGTAATTTCGGCTAACTACTAAAGACACAAATCATGGTACTCAACTGACTCTCAGCAGAATGTCCTTGTTTTGTTTTTTATCCTGCAGAGTTGGGATGGCAGAGCCTCAGCATGCAGCTAATCTAAGCTGTTCACTAGATAGGAAAGCAGTGAATGTCATGTAAGACCAGATGCCGGGGAAGGCAGGAGAACTCGGAAAGATGGGATTGACTGTGAGGTAGAAGGAGGCAATCAGAGTCTCTGGGCTCATTCTGCTAGCTAGAAAGGCCTTGGAGACTGAGCTATGCACACAGTTTGCATCTTTGTCTCAAATTCTTGACCTTCTTCTAGATCAGATGGGAGAAAAAGATTGCATCCCAGGAGCCCTGTTTGTTAGAGTGAAGGGCAGGATCTCCTTGCCAGGCTGGTTCTAAGGTAAAGGTCAAGTTATTTTAGGCTGGATGGTAAATACCGAGACAGGGTTCTCTGAGGAAATGATCCAGAAAGGTTTTCTGTCAGCCAAATTTGGTCATGCTTTACATTTCTTCTCAACAATAGCAGCATCATGACTCCCTCCCTCATTAAGCCAAAGACAGTCTCCTTTGGCCAACTTGGCAGTGCGAAGCTGTGTCCATTTGTTCTTGTACTATCAAAGCCAGGGCTAAGGAGATTTCAGTGGTCCGAGGGCGTGCTTCACAAGTGTGAGGAGAGGCAGTATACCCAGGACATGTGGAAATGTGAAGCAGACATGGCAGCCCTCTTGGAATTCCAGTTTTCATAAGGGAGAAACCCCAGCTGCACCAGCAAGCTCCGAGTTAAACTGAGCAGCTCTATGTGATGGTCACTTCAGTAGTCAACACGACACAAGCTAAAATCACCTGGAGAGAGTGTCCTGTTGAGATGCATTGTCTACCTAGTTCTGTGGTCATGTTTGGGGGGACTGTCAACTAAATCCTGTGAGAATACACATCACACTGTGGTCCTTTTGGCATGGGTCCTGATCTCTGAATGGAGGAACTGAGCAGAGTGTAAGCAAGTGAGCATGAATACTGCATTTCTCTCTGCTGTGAACGTGACTGGTTGATTGAAGTGACTGTCTTGACTGCCCCGCAGTATGTACTGTAACCTGGAATTGTAAGCTGAAATAAGCCCGCCTTCCCTAAGTTGCTTTTTATTAGAGTATCTTAATACAGCAGCAGAAATGAAACTAGAATACATCCCTCCAAAGCATAAGATATAGAGAGATGAAAAATCCCAATGTTAAACTTGGGCCTCCACATGCAAGCCTCCAAACACATGTGAACACACATATGTAAAAGAATGCACATCACACACACACATGTCCATGGCTCCTGTCTTTCTATCACGCTGAAGTGCTTCAAATTCTAGAATCTGTGTACACTTTATTTCCTTTATCAGAATTTGATATAATCTTACATGCTTTATATTCTTCAAGGTTTTTATGTGCATACAGCATAGACTTTTAGAGGAGAGCCACATTTGTGGAGATAAGTAACAGTAAGTTGGACATTACTACTAAGTTTTCCCCTCCCCATTAGTTTTGAGTAAGTTATTAACAATTGGGACCTCATAAACTATTTGCATACTTGTTTGGTTGTAAAACTAACAATGCTCACTTTAGACATTTATAAATTATATTTTATTTAATAAATTTTATTTTATAAATTAAAAATGCAGCATTATATTTAAACTGTTTCTGAATAAGAGGGACTTAATATTTAGCCACTGAGATGTGAGAAACACATGAGCCCTGGAATCTCAGACTAGCCTGGGCCACACAGTGAAGCTGTTTCTCAAAACACCTTTCTTATTGCTTAGAGTAATTTTAATTTTTAAATTTTAATAATAAAAACTTACTCCCTTGCTTGACAATCCCTGAGAATGAAAATTATATGTCCCTATGAGAACTTGCATGTCACACACGCTATGCTAGCTCTCCCAAAGCCCAGTGTATGATCATAACATGAGAACAGCACCCTTACTCCACATACCATTATTAGGAGACATGAATTAACTTGTGTAGTGACAGAAATTGTGCTTTGATCTCCATGGTGAAATGACTCATGAGGTGGGATCTTCAGTGTCTAGGACAGGCTTCATCCACACCAGACCAACTCTCAGCTGTGCTTTTCTTCTTAAACAACTGCCAAGATCTCTATTAGAATGTGTGTTGTGAAAATTGAGGCTCTGAAATCAAGCAGAGCTGGACTCAATTCTGCCTTATCTGCCTGAATGACGTGTGTAGGGATGTCCTTTGTTCCATTCCTGGCTTATTCCCTGATTAAGCTGGTTCTGGAGAAGGATAGATGTACAAATGTATCAACAGGTACTGACATGTGTTGGATAGTGTGTGTGTGTGTGTGTGTGTGTGTGTGTGTGTGTGTGTGTGTATGTGCATTCATGTACATGGATATAGGTATACACATGTGTATACCAAAGAATGCATGGAATAGACAACTTGGTATTTATTCATTACCTTCTAAATATTGAACATAGTGTCTCCTGTTCCCTGCAGTGTACACCTGCCCATGAGTTGTTAAGGATTTCCATGTCTTCACTTCCCATCTCCCTCTAGAAGTCCTTGCAATGAATTCTGGAGATTTGGACTCAGGTTCTCATGTGTATATGGCATATAGTTCACCCACTGAGCCACCTCACCAGCCAGAGTGGTAGATATTTTTAATCAATGCTAATTCTGTGTGTGTACAGACCCTCAGAGATTTTCGTACCAGGTACATGCCACACAATATCACACACACATGCACACACATGCACACGCACACACACACACACACACACACACACACACACACACACACACACGTGTGCGCGCGCGCGCACCAGAAAACCTCTCAGAAAGCCGACAGGTGGAAGGAGTGCTGCTCTCCCTGCAGGTTCACACTGAACCTGCTTCCTGATCTGGATTTGTTTGTTTCCCTGCTTCTGTTTTGCTCTGTTTGCTGTGCTGTGTTTATGGCTGACGTTTTTTCTTCCCGTGTGTCTTCTCCAGCATCCATTCCTTCCACCGCCTGTGTTGCTGAAGATGCTAAGCAACTAGCTTTCTTTACTGTTGCTTCTCTCTCCAGTAAACACAGTGTGTGAAATTCACCACCACCACCTAATCCAGGCATCTGCTGGGCTGTAAAATAAATTTGTGTTATGTCTTACTGTCTAGTTTATCTTTTTTACGTTTATTTATTTGCATATCACTTCCCATGTGTGAGGATGTGCACATGCCAAGGCATGTATGTAGAGGTCATAGGGCTCAGATCTCTCCTTCTGCTGTGTATTCTACTGACCAAATTCAGGTTGTTAGGCTCAGCAGTAAGCACCTGTGCCTGTGTCCTTTCCCTTTTTCTGTTAATATGAGCATTGTGTTACACTGGACCTTAGTCTATTCTTGATACCGTTCATTTACTAGGGTTTCAAATTGGACTGAGCATGCTGATGGTAGTCTGGCCAATCTTGCCACGGGCAATAAAGGCCTGGCCCCAGTTCATACAAGTTCCTGCATCCCCACCATAATCAAAAAGAGTTTCCCTTCCCCTTACAGACCTTCAATCATAGAAAACCAGGGTCTGTGGCTTCACTGAAGGAGAGAATTTCAGGGAAATCCAATATGAAATAGAATTGGAGACTTACAGAGAGTCATTATTATGTGTGGATATTTACCACAGGGATTAGTAGAAGAGACAATCAGAGATAGGATGGGTAAGCTTTGGCTTCTGGGGGAGAGCAGGGCTAGATGAATTTACAATATGTATGTACAGGATTTTAGTGTCTCTCAAGCTACATGTCAAAGTTAAGATTCGCACACAAACACTTTAGCATTTCTCAGAGTGTAGTATGAAACAAGATTAAAGTTAAAGACATCTGGGGCTGGGAAGATAGCGCAGCAGTTAAGCACTTACCATACGAGCATGAGGAACAGAGTTCAGATCCCCAGAACCCAGGAAAATGCTGGTTGGCCATGGTGGCCTACCTGTGAGTAGAGTTCCAGAGGGCAGAGTGAGAAGACATCTGGAGCACACTGGCTAGTGAGACCTGTGGTCCTGGCAAACTCTGGTTCAACTAAGAGAACTTGTCTCAAAGAATAAGATGAAGCAAAGAGGAAGAGGATTCCCAGTACCAAACTCTAGGCCTCCACATGCCAGCACACAAACACACAAGCACCCACATGTACATGAGTCCGAACAAGCATTCACATTCACACACCAGATACACATGAAGAAGATAGACAGAGGAAAAGAAAAAGCCTTAGGAAACCAAGTTGTAACTAAGTTTATGAAGGGAATTGTAGATGTAACCAACCGTCTTATTAAATAAGAAACACAGAGCCAAGGTAAAGATAAAAACCCAAGAGGTCAGAGCTAGGAGCTCACTCGCGTGCTGCTGGCTAGCTTCTTCCGCCAAGAAACCTCTCCAAAAAGGGAGCTACTTCCTGTGCGTTTGACTTATAAAGAGTTCTGGTTCTTCCTTCTCATTGGTTGTAAACCCAACTACGTGGCTGTCTCATCACTGCCTCTCTGTACAGACCTCCAGGTCTATGGTTGGTATTGAGATCAAAGGCATGTGTCTCCAATGTTGGCGGTATCCTTGAACACACAGAGATCTACCTAGTTCTGCTTGCTGAGTACTGGGATTAAAGGCGTGCACCACCACGCCCGGCTCTCGCTATGGCTTGCTAACAACTCTGACCTCTAGGCAACTTTATTTATTAACATACAAATAAAATCACATTTCAGTACAAATAGAATACCACTATAGGGAATTGTGTAGGTTTAGTAGAAAGAGTAGAGTGCTCAAGGTTACACACTATTTGCACAAAAAGGAAATACTGTTTGTTTATTGTTTTTGGCATCTGTGCTGGTGGTGTCTGCAGGAAAATGTGGACCATCTAAATAATTTTAACCTTCATCAAAGTTCCCTGACTTGGTCAGCAGGACATGAAAGCCAGAGTGTCACAAGGGGCCATTCCCCTCCCCTATACCATGCTTGCCTTGTTTGGCCCTCAGATTCCCATGTGTTTCTAACTTGTGTCAACCTGAGTACAGTTTAGGAATGAACAGCAGTTCCTACCTGCGGTGTTCTGTCTACCACGATATCTTTAGTGATCCATTTAACACTGCAGTCTCCATGTGTGTTCAGTACAATTTAGCTTGTATTTCACTAAGATTGTCAAGTCCTCCATTATCTCAGGATCTCAAAGGTAGTACTCAGTCTCAAATTTAGATATGAATATTGTGTTGATGTAATTGTTCTGAAAGTAAGTCAGTACTTGGTTTTCCATTTTGTTGTTTGGGTTATAGTCCTGGGGTTTTTGTTGTTGTTTGTGTTTGTTTGAACTGATATTTAGGAAAACTTGTAAGATTCTCAGATTTCTAGTTTCTCTGTCAGTTTGCATATTATTGATGTCACTGAGAATCGATGCCAGCAGCAGTCGTTGTTTAAGAACGTCCTCCTGTGAGTTCTGTGTCTGTCAGAGCTCCTCCTGAAAAGGAAGCTGGAGTTAGGGCTGAGAAGGTGAATCCTGGGGTAAACACTTGCCTCTCAAGCCTTGGACTTGCATTTGAGCACCAGAACCCACATGGAGAAGTCAGGCACAGTGAACTGCATGTGAATCCCAGAAGAGGGAAGGCAGAGTCAGGAAGACTCCAGTGTCTCTCTCTAGTTTGCCACCCAGCCTTTCTGGTGAATTCTAGCCCTGTGAGAGACTTTGTCTCAAAACAAGGTGAGGGCATGGTGAGGGCTCAGTGAGTGATAGCATCTGCTGCCTAAGTCTGGCAACTTAGTTGAGCACAAGGAACCAACACAATGATAGAAGAAGAACCAATTCCACAATGTGATCTCCTTATCTCCACATGTGCACCATGGCACACAGACCTACACCCCACCCCCTACACACACACACACACACACACACACACACACACCCCTTCACAGGCCCCACCCCATAACCTACAACTGCCACACACACAAAGACACACAACTACCACACACAGACACACAGACACACAATTACCACACACACACACACACACACACACACACACACACACACACACACACGGAAGTTGGAATGGATCCCTCATCCACCTCAATCCCAGGTGCCTTCATCCTGAGTTTTCAAGCACCTGAGACCACATTCAGTCACTTACTTACATCAAGTAAACTCAGACTGTAAACAACAAATTAGTGCTACCCACCAAAGTGGAAAAGCTTGCATTCTTTTTTCCCCTGGGGAAAGCACACATGTGCATGCGCACACACACAATGACTGAAGTTAAAACACTTCTTAGAGTTCTAACATTACTGAATTCCACAAGCCAAGAACAATCATCCTTCCAATTCTTTCCTTTAATTACATGAAATGCTATTCTGCAAGCTGAACAGAGCAGAAGCGGGGATTCCACTTCAACCAAAGACAAATGCATTTCGTATTCCCAACTATTAAAATCCAAAGCCTGTGGCTTTCCCAGGATTAATAGGATTTTGATGCGTTCCTGATAGGTTTGACTTTTAGATTCCCAAAGCTGGCCCCATGCCTGCGCTGGCAGCGGTTCATCTGCTTATTTCTGCTCCCGGAGGACAGAGCTATTTCAGAATATACATTCTCTGTTTCCAGAGAAAAAATGCTAGGGAGGGCTGGTTTAAAAAAATAAACCTGTGGGACTTTTATTTCCTTTGAACCAGTATAACTTGGGTGGTTCTAATGGCTGTGAATCTAAATGAATACAGCATTTGGCTTCTGGTCTCCTTCTCTAACAATTAATTTCATCAAAGAATATTTTGTAAGCTTACAAACAATGCATAAAAATACACAATGGTTCTGGAAAAGACTTCAAAGGACCTGCGGGGCTGAGAAGATTCCCAGCACAGAAAATCAATTTCCGGTAAATAGTAAAGAGGCGAAGATTTGAGGCAAACGTCAGACATGATTCTAGAGAGTCTGTTTCTGCTCGCTTTCTGGAAGCACTGACTAAAAATTTGAAATAGATACGTTCACTCTAATTCAATTCTTTAGCATTTCGCCATCTCCACTGATGATATCAAAGTTAACATTTTATGTATTGCTTTAGACTTGCTTTTATTCCAAAATATAAGTAGGAAGGACCCAAGGTGTAAATAAATAATCTACATAAGTTGGGCATATGGGAAATTTCCAATTATTGAAGCAAGATTAAAACTACATATACATTCAAGATGAATTTTATCAGAGCACATTATAACTAACTCCAACAATTAACAGAAATCATTTAAAGAATGTGATACTGGGCTGAGAAGATGGTCAATGAGAAAGTGTTTGACATGGAAGTGTGAGTTAGAATTGTGAGAGCCATGCTGAAGCTTGGCACCACA
>CABHPQ010000069.1:0-10083 GCA_902168405.1 Peromyscus aztecus
TACAAAATATGACAAGAAACACTAATAGGTAACTAACAAATAATAGCATGAGAAGAACATTAAATTACTAAACATTTCTTTTAAAAGTGAGCATGTACTTGCTAATTTTTGTAATTTTTCAAAACTGGGCATCACTATGCAGCTCTGACTGTCCTCAGATTCACTCTGTAGATCCTGTTGGGCTCAAATTCACAGAGATAAGCCTTCCTCTGCCTCCCAAACACTGGGAAGAAAGATTTTTAACACACATCTGGTTTATGTGCTTATTCTTGTACTGATGAATCTATTGCAATGAAATTTATAATGCATTCAAATGGAGGAGTGGCATGTGAGATAATAAATTACAATCTGGATAATGTGAAACCTTAAATATAGGCCACTGAGATATAGCATAATAAATGTTAATGCCAATTTAGTTGACAGAACCTGGGGACATCATGCACAAGGCTCTGTCTTCCTTTAGCAATAAGGATAAACAGTGAGTGAAGACATGCCATTAGGTTGTGCTTAATAAGAGAGTATGATGAAACCAAGGTCAATAACTCAAGATATACTTGGAACTGGCAGTCCTTGTCTGACACTCATACTGGACCTTCTCTTCCCCTTTCTGTTTTCAAGTGCAAAGGTAGAGGCTTCAAACCAGTCTTTGTAGCAATGGCTATTCAATACAGATTCAGTTACTGTTTCTATAACCAGATCATAAGTTTAGTGTCACATATGAACTTTTCATTTCACAAACCTAGTCACATCCTGCACTTCCCAGGGATGTGTGCTTCTTATATTTCCATTCTAATGTTTACTAGGATATGAAACCAAGGTAAATTCAATTAAAATAATAATAATACTGAAGAGATTCTACACATCATGTTAGCTGAGGTGAATTATCACATTATCTTATTACCACAACCCTTCAGCACATTCACAGATGGGCTGCATTATCCTGTACCCAAAGTCACCCTTGGTGGGCTGCTTATATTACATTGATAGAAAAACAGAGACATGATTAGCAACACTTCAATCTTTCTAATTCATCTTTTACTCATGCAATAATTCTTATGCCTTCTTTGTCTATTCCATGGGTCTGTTTCTGTCTCCTAATCCATTACCAGGCAGTAACACTTACTCAGGTCTTCCTTCTTTGTTGACTCTCCCACTCAGACTGAAATACAAAGCACGCACCTGGTTTCTTATCACTGCAGGATAGTAGGTACATTAGGCAGATCTCGTCTCATTAATAAACTTTGCTGTGGGAAAGTAGATGTCTGTGACTCAGCGACCTCACCTCCCTCCAGAACTGCAATTTTCATTTCAACTGAAGTGCCAATGACAGTGAGAGAGCTCGCTTTGGGAGACTAGATCATTTATGAAAAAGTACTGTTAAAAGTACTGTAAAAAGTTGTTAATTAGCAAAGACCCTTTAGAGTTCCTAGTGATTTCATCCAAAGGGATAAAGTCTATTGAAGAGGCACTGAGATTTTGTGATCCCTGAAGGCTGACCAGGGCACCTGGGAAGATGCAAGCAACTTTGAGGTCAGATTCATGAGAAAGTTAGAGAACTCTCTGTGTCTCTTTGGATTCCACACTTCACTGACTTCTTCTAACACAAACCAACATAGTTAACTTTTAGAATATTTATATCACTTTTACTTAAAACATTTCAGTGTTTTATACATGCATATGTGTTTTATTCAAGTCTAAAAATGACTATCTCCTTCCAGTTGCTTTTTTATCTACACACCACAATTCCGGTCAATTTTCATGTGTTCTTTAACACAAGAGATAAAAGACCCAAAAATTAATAATCACCAAGTCTAGTTAGTTTCATTATGATGTGTCTAGTAGAGTGGCATCTATGGAATTATGAATAGTGTTAAAAGATAGTAATCTGACACATCCTCTCCCAGAAGGTATCTGTGGCCATTAACTCTTTAGCTAAGAGTGGGACTTCCTGAACACCGACATTCTACTGGGATTTTTCTAGATTAATCTGTGCAGGTTTTGTTCATAGTGTCGTAACAAGTAAATTACCAGGTGTAAGAGTTCTGTTCTGTCTGGGCAAAACCATCTATTGCCATAAAGGCTTTAACCTGTTTTCTGTCTCTTAAATGATGATCCTTAATTCTTGGGAGAAAGAGGTTTTATATAGATGTCCTATTTTTAGCTGGACCTTCAGTGTATCTTATTCTCAGTACCTTGCATAATGTATGTCTCTGTGTCAATCCCCCCAGACTGAAAAACAAAGCTTCTCTAATAAGGATTGAGAATTATACTAATCAATCATCATAAAGATAAGAGTTTACTGGCCAATTTATTACTATGTCCTTTTAGCTGAATAATAGTATTAGGTATTCCTATGTTATGAACCAGTCTGACTCCATCTTAATATTGGTAGCCATCTTATTACAATGTCAAAATACATCAAAATACATTCATTTCTTTTTCCTTTATAACTCAACTCTCTGGTTCTGGAATTTCACTTGTTCCACACCTTGAATTATCTTGACCTACATCCTTTCCCAATCAATAAGATATTCTTCCAGTTAATGTTAAACTGCTATCTGCTCATATATTTTGCATTCAACTTTCCTATGTTGCCATATTCCTCAGACAACCCCAAGATTATGACTTTCCCATATAAAGGGAGTCTAGAAATTTGTATTGTGGCTGTTCTTCTAATCCCCACAATAGGGGACACAGATGCTGGACCAGCTTTGCTCTGGACAGAAGTAAAACTTGCTTAATTGGATCAAAATTTATGGCTGGGCAGTGGTGGTGCTTGCCTTTAATGCCTGCACTTAGGAGGCAGAATCAGGTGGATGTCTTTGAGTTTGAAGCCAGCCTTGTCTCCCGAGGAAGTCCCAGGACAGCCAAGGCTACAGAGAGAAACTCTGTCATGTAAAACTTAACCAATAAAAGCAATAACATTAACAAAATTGGGGCTAATATCATTATACTGATGGTCTTTGTATTTATTCAGTGGATTGAACACTGGGTCTATGTACCCCCTAGCCACATATTCTTGTCCTTGATAAGATCCCAAAGCATGGGTTCCATCATGTGAAGTGGACCTTGAATTCTTGATGAAATTGTTAGTTACTCCCATGATGTCCATGACTCTATTGAACCAGGCTTGTTGATGTTAATGTTACTGTGGTAGTTTCCATGGTGTTTTCATGGAACTAGACTACCACCTCTGAAATGTGCTGACAATTCCAGTTGTTTCTCTCAGTATTTTCTCCCTTCCTCCCAACTCCACCTACTGCCATTCCACACACAAACCTAATCGATTTCCCCTTTCCATGGAGATCCTTGTGTCCACATTAATCTCATTGTGTTACTTAGCCTCTCTGGGTCTGTGGACGGTAGTATGATTACTGTTTTACTTTACAACTAACATCCTTTTATAAGTGAGTAAATACCTTGGTGTTCTTTCTGGGTCATGGCTATTTCACTCAGGATAATTTTTTTCAAGTTCAGGTTTTTCATATTGCCTGCATATCCCATGATGTCACTGCTTTTAAAAGCAGAGTAATACTCGATTGTATAAATGTACAACATTTTCTTTATCCATTCTTTAGTTGGGAAACATCCAGGTTGTTTCCAGTTTCTGGCTATTATGAATAAATCTGATAGGAACATAGTTGAGCAAGTGTCCTTGTAATAGGTTGGAATATCTTTGAGTATATGGCCAGCAGTGTTATGGTTTTGAGATAAATAGATTCCAAATTTTCTACGAAATCCACATATTGATTTTAATAGTGGCTGTACAAGTTTGAACTCCCACCAGTGGTGGAGGAGTGCTTCCTTGGTATACATCCTCACCAGCATGAGATGTCACTTGTGTTATTGATTTTAACCATTGTTAAGCATAACCATAAGTCATTTTGAATTGCATTTCACTGATTGCAAAGATGTTGAACACTTCTTTAAGTGCTGCTCAGCCATTTCAGATTCTTCTGTTGAGAATTCCATTTAGACCTTTACTCCATTTTTAATTGAATTTTTTAGTTTGTTGATGTTTAATTTCTTGATTTCTTTATGTATTTTGGGTATCAGTGCTCTGTTAGATGTAGAATTGGGGAAAAACTTTTCCCATTCTGTGGGCTGACTTTTTGTCATATTGACAGTGTCCTTTGTCTTACAAAGGTTCAGTTTCATGAAAATTTATTAATTGTCTAACCTAGTGCATGAGCTATGTGTTCTGCTCAGGAAGTTGACACCTGTGCCACAGAGTTCAAAGCTATTCCTTGTTTCTGTAGCAAGTTTGTGCAAGATGATTGATATGGACATATTTGTATTTTGCTACAAACAGACATCCAGCTAGATGAGCATAATTTGTTGAAGATGCATTCTGTTTCCATTTTATACTTCTGAATTTTTCAATAAGAAATCAGTGGTCCATAAGTCTGTGGATTTATGTCTGGGTTTGACTCAATGCCATTGATCAACATGTCTGTTTTTATACCAACACCATGAAGTTTTATTACTAGACCTATGAAGTAGAGCTTTATTTCAAGGTTGATGAAACCTCCAGGAGTTCTTTTATTTCATAGGCAATTTTTACCTATGCTGTTTTTTTTTTTAATTTTCCATATGAATATGAGTACTACTCTTTCATGCTTGTAAAGAATTGTGTTAGATTTGTGATGGGGATTGCATTGAAACTGTAGCTTTCTTTTAGTAAGGTGGCCATTTTTACTATGTTAATCTTACTGATCCATGAGCATGGGAGGTCTTTCCGTCATCTGACATATTCTTCAAATTCCATCTTCAAAGTCTTGAAGTTTCTATCATACAATTCTTTCACTTGCTTGGGTAGAGTTACTCAAATATATTCTATATTATTTGTGTCTAGTGTGAAGGGCGATGTTTCACTGATTTCTTTCTCAGACCTTTGGTCATGCGTCTATAGATCCTTTTCATTTTCCCAGATTTCTCATTTCCAGAAATCCTTCAGTTTGTATTTTTCATTGCTTCACTTTCAATTTTTATGTCTTGAACAGTTTCTTTGTCCTGCTTGTTTTTTTCCTTTACTTTCTTTGCATTATTTTAGGGACTTATTGATTTCCTCCAATTCTTTATTTCTGTTTACCTGGATTACTTTAAGTGATCTGTTCATTTCCTCTTTTAGAAACTCTATCATCTCCATAAAGTTGTTTTTAAAGTAGTTTTCTTGAGCTTCAGACACATTAGAATATTCATGTGTTGCTACCATATGATAGCTGGACTCTGGTGGTACTTGCATGTTGTCATTGTCTTCTTACCCTGGCATTTATGCTTCTGTATTTGGGTTGATTATAGATCTAGATGCTGATTTCTGAGGTTGTCTTTTTTGGATGAGTGTAAATTGTTTCTTTGTTTCTGTTTCCTCTTTGGCTTTCTGGTCTTTGAGGCCTGAACCCATCTTTATGCTGCATTCAAGAAACACACCTAAACTTCAGAGACAGACACTACCTCAGAGTCAAAGGCTGGGAAAAGACTTTCCAGTCAAATGGATTTAGGAATCAAGCTGGTGGAACTATCCTAATATCTAACAAAATAGACTTCAAACTACAATCAATCAAAACAGATCAAGAAGGACATTGCATATTCAACACAGGAAAGATCCACCAAGATGAAGATTCAATTCTGAACATTTGTGCCCCAAATAAAAGTGCACCCAAATATTTAAAAGAAACATTACTAAAGCTTAAATCATACATCAAACTCCACATATTAATAGTGGGAGACTTCAACTCCCCATTCTCACCACTGGACAGGTCAGTCAGATCAAAACTTAACACAGAAATTAGGGACATAAAAATTTTTGTGACTCCAATGGACTTGATCAATATTTACAGAACATTCTACCCTAACAAAAAAGTATATTTATTCTTCTTAGCACCCCATGAAACTTTCTCTAAAATCGACCACATACTTGGTCACAAAGCAAATCTCAACAGACACAAAAAGTTTGGAATAACCTCCTGTATTCTATCAGACCACCATGGTTAAAGTTAGATTTCAACAATAAAAATTACAGAAAGCCTATAATCTCATGGAAAAGAATGATGCTCAACTGAATCACTATTGGGTCAAGGAATAAAGAAAGAAAGAAATTAAATTTTTCCTAGAAATCAATGAAAATTAATGTACTACATAACCAAATTTCTGGGACAATATGAAAGCAGTGCTAAGAAGACAATTCATATCACTAAATGCCCACATAAAGAAGTTGGAGAAATCTCACACTACTGACTTAACAATGCACCTAAAAGTCCAATAAAAAGAAGAAGCAAAATCATCCAGGAGGAATAGTCATCAGGAAATTATCAAATGGAGAGCTGAAATCAGTAAAATAGAAACAAAGAAAACAATACAATAAATCAATGAAACAAGGAGTTGGTTCTTTGAGAAAATCAACAGGATAGACAAGCCCTTATCTGTACTAACCAAAAGGCAGAGAGAGAGGGCATCCAAACATACAAAATGAAGAAATGAAAAGGGAAGCATAAAAACAGACAATGAGGATATCTAGAGAAACGTCAGGTCATGCTTCAAACACTGGTACTCAATAAAATTGGAAAATCTAAAAGAAAGGGACAATTCTCTGAATAGGTACCACATACCAAAGTTAAATCAAGACCAGATAATCAATTTAAATAGACTATAACACCTAAGGAAATAGAAAAGTCATTAAAAGTATCCAAACAAACAAACAAACAAACAAAAAAGCCCTGGACCAGAGGTTTTCAGCACAGGATTCTACCAGATTTTCAAAGAAGAGTTAATACTAATACTCTTCAAATTGTTCCACACAATAAAAACAGGAGGAACAAAACCAAACTCCTTTTATAATGCTACAGTTATATTTATTCCCAAGCCACACAAAGATGCAACAAAGAAGAATTACAGACCCATCTCCGTATGAACATTAATGCAAAAATACTAAATAAAATATTGGCAAACCAAATCCAAGAAGACATAAAAACAATTATCCACCATGATCAAGTAGGCTTCATCCAAGAGATGCAAGGATGGTACAATATACAAAAGTCTGTCCATGTAATACACCACATAAACAATAGAAAAAAAAAACATGATCATTTCATTAGATGCTGAAAAGGACTTTGATAAAAATCCAACACCCCTTCATGATAAAGGTCTTGGAGAGATCAGGAATACAAGGAACATACATAAACATAATAAAAGCAATTTAAGCAAGCCAACAGCCAACATCAAATTAAATGGAGAGAAACTCAAAGCAATTCCACCAAAATCAGGAACAAAACAATGTTGTCCACTCTCCCCATATTTATTCAATATAGTACTTGAAGTTCTAGCTAGAGCAATAAGAAAACATAAGGAGATCAAGGGGATACAATTTGGAAAAGAAGTAGTCAAACTTTCACTATTTCCAGACGATATGATAGTATACATAAGTGACCCCAAAAATTCTACCACAGAACTTCTACAGCTGATAAACTCCTTCAGTAATGTAGCAGGATAAAAGATTAACTAAAAAAAGGAGCCCTCCTATATACAAATCATAAACAGGCTAAGAAAGAAATCAGAGAAACATCACCCTTTTCAATAGCCACAAATAACATATAATACCTTGGGGTAACTCTAACTAAGCAAGTGAAAGACCTGTATGGCAAGAACTTTAAGTCACTGAAGAAAGAAATTTAAGAATATATCAGAAAATGGCAAGATATCCCATGCTTTGGATAGGTAGGTTTAACATAGTAAAAATGGCAAACTTACCAAAAGAAATCTACAGATTCAATTCAATCCTCTTCAGAATCCCACACAATATTTCACAGAGTTGGAAAGAACAATAGTCAACTTCATTTGGAAAAACAGAAAACCCAGGATAGCTAAAGAATCCTGTACAACACAGTCACCTCTGGAGGTATCACCATTCCTGACTTCAAGCTTTACTACAGAGCTATAGAAAAAAAACCCAGGTTGGTATTGGCATAAAACCTAACATGTGTACAAATGGAATTGAACTGAAAATCTTGACCTTAACCCACATACCTATGGACATCCGATTTTTGACAAAGCAGCCAAAAGTGTAAAATTGTAAAAGAAAGCATCTTCAACAAATGGTATTGGCATAACTGTACATCTACATGCAGAAGACAGCAAATGAATTCATATCTATTGCCATGCATAAAACTCAAGTCGAAGGGGATCAAGGTCCTCAATTTAAAACCAGTTACACTGAATCTGATAGAAGAGAAAGTAGGAAATAGTCTTGAATGCATTGGCACAGGTGACCACTTCCTAAATATAACACCAGTAGCACAGACACTGAGAACAATAATTAATAAATGGGACCTCCTGAAACTGAGAAGCTTCTGTAAGGCAAAGGAAACAGTAAATAAGACAAAACAACAGCATACAGAATGGGAAAAGATTTTTGCTAACTCCACATCTAACAGAGGGCAGATCTCCAAAATACATAAAAATTCATGAAACTAGACATCAAAATACCTAACAGTCCAATTAAAAAATGGGCTATACAGCTAAACAGAGAATTCTCAAAGGACATTTAAGGAATTGCTTAAATGTCAAAAGACATTTAAGGAATTTCTCAACATTCTTAGTCATTAGGAAAAAGGAAATCAAACTGACTCTGAGATACCACCTTACACAGACCAGAATGGCTAAGATCAAAAACACTCGCAGACAGTTTATGTTGGAGAGGCTATGGAGAAAGGGGAACACTTCTCCACTGCTGGTGGGAGTGCAAACGGTTAAGGCCAATTTGGAAATCAGTATGGCGATTTCTCAGAAAATTGGGAATCAATCTACCTCGAGACCAAGCTGTACTACTCTTGGGCATATACCCAAGGAATGTTCAATCATACCACAAAGACACATGCTCAACTATGTTCATAACAGCATTATTTGTAATAGCAAGAACCTAGAAACAACCTAGGTGCTCCAAACTGAACAATTGATTAAGAAAATTTGGTACATATACACAATGGAATACTACTCAGCACAAAAAAAAATCACATCATGAAATTTGCAGGCAAATGGATGGAACTAGGAAATAAAATCCCGAGTAAGGTAACCCAAACTCAAAGGGCAAATATAGTATGTACTCATTCACTCATAATTTGATAGTTGATATAAAGCAAAGGATAACCAGACTACAACCCACAGCTCCAGAGAAGCTAGCTAACAAGGAAGACCCAAGAGGGACAGACAGCTCACCCTGGGAAGGAGAAAAAGGTCAGATCTCCACGACTAAACTTGGGATGAGGTGTGGGCAATGGAGCATAGGAATAACCATAGATATTACTTGTAACCAGATTTTTTTCTCTGATTTGCTATTCTTTTATACTGTTCTCTGGTTACTTTCAATATCTTTTGGATTATTTTAGGAAACAGAAATGTTCAATTAAAAGTCATTTTAGAAAAGTAATTCCACATTCTCCTTCAAAAACTCTGTACATTGATTTATTGTCTCTATAGACATGAGGAGCACTGGATACTCTAAATCTTCCATGATGTCTGAGTGATTTATGCATAAACCTGAGTTAGGAAAAGCCAGAATTTAAAGATTTCCAGAGACGGGGGCTGGAAAGATGGCTCAGAGGTTAAGAGCACTGACTGCTCTTCCAGAGGTCCTGAGTTCAATTCCCAGCACCCACATGGTGGCTCACAACCATATGTAATGAGATCTGGCACCTTCTTCTGTATACATAATAAATAAATAAATCTTTAAAAAAAAAGATTTCCAGAGACATCTTATGTGGTAATATTTTGTTCTGCAATATATTGTGCACCTTAATAAACTTTTCTGGTGTGAGAGAACAGAACAGACACTGGATATAGAGGCCATAAAAAGGTGGTACACACACCTTTAATCTGAGCATTCCAAAGGGAGAGATTCATCTGGATCTCTGAGAAATCAAAGCCATACTGGAAACAGCCATGCATGGTGACTCACGCCTTTAATCCCAGGAAGTAATGTAAGGAGCAAAAAGCTCCATAAGGTGTGAGGACCAAGAACTAGAGACTGGTTAAGTTTTTAGACTTTTTAGCAGCAGTTCAGCTTAGATTCATTGTGGATGAGGATGAGGA
>CABHPQ010000069.1:13083-37945 GCA_902168405.1 Peromyscus aztecus
GCAGCAGTTCAGCTTAGATTCATTGTGGATGAGGATGAGGAGGCTTCTCAATTGAAGAAACAGGATTGGTTCAGAAGACGGCAAGGTAAAGTTAGATGTGGCCTATTCTGTCTCTCTGATCTTTCAGAGTTCACACCAATACCTGCCTCCAAGTTTTTTTTATTAGTAAGACCCTTTAAGACTCATACTACAGTCTTATGGCTCTTTTAATTATGGTTTAACTCGAACTCCTTCTTTACAACTCTGACGTACATACTTTTGTGTAAATTTATTTCAGGTTTCTTTTCCACATGATTCTCATTCTTTTCCTTTATCTCTTCTGGAATTACTTGAGCAGTGAGGCTTGACACTTTATCCTACCCATTTTTTAAATCGCCATTGTCAATGTTGCATGACACTTTGGTCATCAAGTTCATCAAGTTCACAGTGTAACACATGTTAAAAATTCCCTTTGAGAATATAGTGAGAGAATGAACAATGTTGACTTCTAAGCTTTTGGTTTTTATGATTCACAGTTAACATAATTACAGAAGTAGTTTTGCTTCAAATACATTTAAGGTTTTATTTACTATGCCTAAATTGTATATATAAACCTCAAATGTCCCTAAACTTTATAGGATGTAACATAACTGCACATTATGATTTTCCCAGACATGAAAATCTATTTTTAAAAATAGGATGATATTGTAATATTTGCTATTCTTAAAAGATAGTAGGTCATAAGGCTAACTGCTTTTTCAGCATTTGTAATCAAACTTCCATACTCTGCTCTGAAAGATGACTAAGACAACTACAAGGCATATATTTTTAAATCAGCCTCTATCTACATGTAGGCAGAATACACATAACCTTTTGAGTTATGACTTTACAATCCCTAGATAGATAGGGCTAGCTTCTATATTTTGGATGAGCTCACAGCTGTGGTGATATTTTATTTATTCATTAATAAATAAACCTTTCCTGGAGATCAGGGGTAAAAGGCCAGCCATTTTAAGTAAAGAAAGAAGTCAAGCAGCACATGCCATTATTGATTAGCAGGCAGGATCTGTGTGTTCATGGTCTGTAGATCTAACCAACCATCTTATTAAATAAGAAACAGAACCAATGCAAACAAGAAAGCCAAGAGGTCATAGTTAAGAGCTAAAATCTTACCCTTCCTCCTGCAGTGGTCCTACCTCTCCAAAGGAGAGCTACTTTCTGTGTTAAAGTCTTTATATAGAGTTTCTGTTCTGCCTTCTCATTGCTTGTAAACCCAACCACATAACCGCCTCATCACAGCCTGTCTGTATAGACGTCCAGGTGTTCTATGGTTGGTATTGAGATTAAAGGCATGTGTATCCAATGCTGGCTGTATCCCTGAACACACAGAGACTTACCTAGATCTGCCTACCAAGTGCTGTAATTACAAGCGTATGCCACCACTGCCCTGCTTTTCTATGGCTTGCTAATAGCTCTGACGCCCAGGCAACTTTATTTATTAACAGAAAAATAACATTTTAGTACAAAAGAAAATATCATCATATTTCTCCTTTTCTATTTTAATAAAAAGAAAAAAAGGAAAAAGCTTATAACTAACAAAAGAAAAACTATATACAAAAGTACAATAACTATATACAATACATACAAGTAATAAATACCTAAACAATGTCTAGTTCATTTGTATTTAACAATTTGTATTTAACAAAATCAGAGAAAATAATTCCATTATCTATCATATTGTATCTAATTCACTTTCTATCCTAATTAATCTTCAACTATAACTAAATAATCTTCAACTCCTTCAGAGACCCAAGAAGGAAATAATATTAGCTAACAAAAATAAAAACAGGAAGTGCATGCAAGCAACTTCCAAAAAATTGTGAGTTGACAGAAACAGCCAGCTGCCTGGACAGTCAACTGAGGTTTCTCTGCAGTTTTGGGGCATCATCTTCAGCCTATGGGCTTAGCGTATCTGACAGACTCATTTGTGAAGTAGGATGTACACAAAGTCAACAGTTCAACCTCACATTGGGTGAGAGCAGTCCATGTACCAGAATCACCTGAATTCCACTAGTGTCATGTCATGATTCAGGATTTTAAATTCTGGAAATCATTGATGGTTTTTGAATTCAGCTGTCCATTCTTGTTGGCTATGTGTGTATGTGGCTTCATCTCAGCATCCTGCTCTTCTTCACATCCCTCTATTAATTGCCATTCTATTTTTGAGAGGCGTGAGCTTAGTTACTCTTCAAGAATAACTGTTTCAGCTGCTGTTCCATTGCACATCAGAAGCCATCGGCCCATTGCTGCCTTCCAAGAAAAGGGCACTGTACCTTTTCCGGATTGCGAAGGCCACTTCAGGGATGGTGCCATATTGTCCTGGCCTCAGAAGATGCCTTTGGATAAAGCTATAACCACACTTTATTTGGCAAGAATCAGTAGTCCTTTGTTTCATGTCCTGTCTGTCCTGTTTGTCAGCAGTTGATTCGAGGATAATTTGTTGTCCAGTGGCTAACTTTTGCCACAATGAAAGTTAAATCCAATTGCAGTTCTTCAATGCCCATATTTTTCTGAAATAGAGTGGTACTACCAGAAGCCGACATGTCTCATAGTCACACAAAAAAAGAAAAATTTTCTAAGTTATTAAAACATTCTAAATGCCATATTCTGTAGATCTCTGAAGGGTTTGAAGATGACCTGTCTATCTAAAATATATCTGCTCAATCTTGAAAACATACCTAATATGACTACAAGTTCTATTATAATGTCTAACTACTAACTTTCATTTCTTTATATCCTAATTGTTGGTAATAGTAACATTCACAGATCAGAAAATTGTATTACATTGTTAAATGAACGGTATAAATACAGTTAGAAATATACATATAGCATTTTCTAACAATATCAATTTCAATATATATAATTTGTATACAATATAAAACAATCCAATCCAATGTAAAGTATTTAAAACTAGTAATTGTCTTTTTTTTTTAACAAGAACCTTAAATCTAACCTCCTTTGCTTAGCCCTTTTCCTAACTCTTGACAACAACTAGTAACCAACATCCCTAATCAATGAAAATTATCCCAGACCCAAAACCCATTAAAAGACCAAGAAAACCACCTGCCCCACACCACCTCTTTGGGAATGTGGGCGTTGTATTCTTAAAATTGCTTCCTGCTGGGTATGGACGAAGGTATCTTTATCCTGAAAATAAAAATTTTAAGTTAATTGTCAAATTCTAGGAAAGGTAACTATATCCTTCATTATCCAGTCTGTGTATAATGCCAAAGTTCAGGGTTTATCTCAAGTCCTTATTCAAGTAGTCTTTGAGACTGGATCATCTCAGCTAGCCCTCTCAAAATTGCTCTGAGCACTTTGTAGTTCAAAGCTGATCTGTAGATAATGTTTGTCATCTTAGTGATGTTATTATTGTCCATGTGGGATTGTTGTTGTTGTGGGGTCCCATCTTCTTCCTGGAGACTTCAGTTGATGTTAGGTCTGACCGTGATTTCCTGCAGAAAACTGATAAGAGTCTCGAACACAAAGACATGTATATGTAGCTAATTGAAGCATTTTTTTCTTTCTAGAATTAGTTAGTATTCTATATAACCATTCATATCTTAACAAAGTTGAAAATGGATATATATCTATATATATATTAATCTTGTAAATTTTGATATAAAATTCATACTTTAAGAAAAGTTTAAAGAATCAGAATAGAATCAAAGAGTTGAGATTAGTAATAGAATAGCCCCTTAATTAATTTGGCTTTTCTCCTATCCCATAGCAGAAGATGGCTCTTTTCTTCTGGCATAATACAGGGATTTTGCATTTTCCTTTTAACAACATGCTTGAGTTTAAAGAAGGAGAGAGCCATTCTCCAACTCCAAAGTCAGCTTTAAATTTTAATTGAAGTGGGACTATTAGAAGAACAATAGTGTTAAATCTTCAGAGAAAAGCAGAAACAAACATTTAGGAAGACATAAAATTTTTTAGATGATATACCCATACGCCATTTTACTCTGTTTCCTGGGATAGATGATTTGTCCCTTTTCTTCAGTTGTCTCATTTGTCCAATGTTCTTCAGATTCCTTAACCTTCATTCTCCTAAAAGACAAAAACAAAAACCTTTCCCCAAGGTTTTTTGAGTATGTTCCTTTTGGCAAATTATTATCTGAATAAATGAAAAGACATGTGTTACTGTTATAAGTTAGTTTAAATTGGATGTTCATGCTGGTTGATGAACTATCATCTCCTCTAATTAAGAGGTCTCTCTTGTTCTAATTGAACCTTTATCAATTTTGATGGTACCCACAGCTTATCTTCTCCTGTAGAAATAAAAGCAAAACCTTGTCCCCAATGTAACACATATCCTGGTTTCCATTCTGAGGTCAGCACATCCTTAAAGTATATAGACTGATTTAATCCTGTAGTTTTTTCTATTATCCAATGTCTCTCTGCAGCTGTTGTTCCTTTCTCATTAGCATTGAGAAAATTTAAAGTTAATAGAGCATTATGTAATCTGTTTCTGGGGGTTTTTGTTACCCCTTTATGTTTATTTAGCATATCTTTTAGAGTTCTGTTTGATCTTTCTATAACTGCTTGACCTGTAGGATTATGTGGTATACCTGCAACATGCTTTATATTGTAATAAGCAAAAAACTGTTTCATTTTAACAGAGACATATGATGGAGCATTGTCAGTTTTGATTTGTGCAGGTATACCCATAATGGCCTTAACTTCTAGCAAATGAGTGATTACAGAATCAGCTTTTTCAGATCTCAAAGCAGTTGCCCATTGAAATCCTGAATAAGTATCAATTGTATGGTGTACATATTTCAATTTTCCAAATTCTGCAAAGTGAAACACATCCATCTGCCAGATTTCATTCCTCTGAGTACCCTTTGGGTTACATCCTGCTGGTAATGGTGTTTGATTGTAGAAGGAACAAGTAGGACATTTCTTTACTATTTCTTTGGCTTGTTGCAAGGTTATGGAAAAATCCTTTTTTAAACCTTTACTATTGACATGATGTTTTTTATGAAATTCTGAGGCCTCCAGCATATTTCCTATCAATAATTTATCAATATCGTCATTGCCTTGTGCTAGAGGGCCTGGCAGACCAGTATGGGATCGAATGTGAGTTATATATAAATGATGACTCCTTTTCCTGATTGTATCTTGTAATTGAATAAATAGTGAAGTTAATTCTGAAGCATCAGGGATAAATTCTGCAGTCTCAATATGTAGTACTACTCTTTCAGCATACTGAGAGTCAGTTACTATGTTGAGAGGTTCTGAAAAATCCATTAATACCAACAGAATAGCATACAATTCTGATTTTTGAACTGAATAATAAGCACTTTGAACCACTTTACTTAAATTTTCAGATTTGTAACCTGCCTTTCCCTGTTTGTTGGCATCTGTATAAAATGTACGAACTCCAGATATGGGTTTTTTCCATACAACTCAAGGCAAGATCCAATTAGCTCTCTTTATAAGATCAATTCTATCACTTTTGGGATATTTGCTGTTAATTTCTCCTAAAAAATTACTGCAAGCTTTTTGCCAAGGTTCACTTTCTGTCCATAATTTTTCAATGTCCTCCTTAGTTAAAGGTACTACAATTTCTGCTGGGTCTATTCCTGCTAACTGACGAAGTCTCAATTTTCCTTTCCAAATCAAGTCAGAGATTTTTTCCACATAAGTTTTCAATTTTTTATTTGGTTTATTTGGTAAAAATATCCATTCCAATATAATATCTTCCCTCTGCATTAATATTCCTGTAGGAGAATGCCTAGAAGGTAAAATAACCAAAATGCAATCCAGCTTTGGATCAATACGATCCACGTGTCCTTCATGTACTTTCTTTTCTACCAAGGCCAATTCTTTCTCAGGTTCAGGTGATAATTCTCTTGGACTATTTAAGTCCTTGTCACCTTCTAAGGTTTTGAACAAATTATTCAGTTCATCATTTTTTACCCCAACAATAGTTCATAGATGAGCAATGCCACACCGGCGACGGTGTCGCCCATGTGACAAATGCCAATCTGGTGGTCTCACGAGGAAGGGGGGCACGTGTCTCTCGAGGCTAGGCCCCCGGCGGTCCCCTGGCAATCAGCCCGAGTAATGGTTCCTGGGTACATTGTTCCCTGAAGACCAGCCTTCCGTGGACGGTTGGCAAGACTCCTGCTTCTTTCCTCTTTCCTGACAATAACAGCCTCCCTGTGCCTGGACTCCGCAGACCCTTGCTTGACATACTTGATAACTCCTCAATTGTTACACTGACACTGCCCCCAATGATTCAAGCCCTTGGACAGGTAGCACAAAAAAAACCCTACTTCAGTGGGGGGCACTCATGGAAGGGTTAAAACAAAAAGAGCTGATGATTCAGGTTCCCACAGATTCTAAGGAAGGAAATGTAATAATAAAAAGATTGCTAGGTAACCCTCACTCAGCTCATGTAAACTCACAAGAAAAAAAACTTAGGCAACTCCCACAAAAATAGTTAAAAAGTACAGTCAATACCATATTAATGGAAAATGGTGGACACCCCCTCGGTAAAATCCCAAAAGTAGAAATTACTTAGATCCACTCCCTTTTACAGGGGCTTATGACTATAAAGGGAGTCGGTGGGTAAATCGGGGGGAAAAAGAATGTTGTGGAACCAGTTGCCTTTTATGAAAGGGCTGGCTAGAAACAAAAAGGTATGGTATACATATGATAGGCAGACAAGGTCAACTATATTGGGGGGTATGGCTCCTGTACTAAAGAGGTGGGCTAAGGCTCTTGGCAAGGACTTTGTAACTGTCTTTAATAAATTACTAGTAATAGATTACCAGTTATTGAGTACGTGGCCTGGCTCTTGGATTCAGGCCACAGCATGTCTCTGTCTGTGCATGTCTCTGTCTAAAAAGATCAATCATTCTAAAAACCACATTGTGTGACCACAAAAGATTGTGTCTATTGCTTTCTTTTGTTCCTTGGCTTAGTTCCTTGTTAACATTGTATAAAATCTCAGCCTAATGTTCAGTAAAATTGCAGCAGTTTCACAACATACTCTGGTGTCTGTGTCTGTCTGTCATCGCCGAATCCCAATTATCCTGAGTACCTTCACCCCATTCTCCCTCGGTCTAGTGGCCCTACTGAGACCCAGTCCGCGGCAGGTGGCGCCCGAACAGGGACATGAAGGACAGGTAATCTTTTCTCTTCTTTCTCTCTTTTCATAATTAGGGATCGGCTCCTGCCAGGGATCTGCAGTCCCGCCGGTAAAGGCTCACCGGTTAAGTACAGGTAATCAGAGGTAAACATGGGGCAACATCTTTCTAAGGAAGACAAGTTATTTGCATCAGTGATCACACACATGTTAGCAGACAGGGGCCTGAAGGTTTCTGACAGTGCTCTATCAGAATTTTTGACTTTACAAGAAAATGAGGAAACATATCAGGCATTTATTTCTCGCCTTGAGGAAGCTATCCATAGGATGCTTCCCCCATCTGAAGAGACAGATATGCTTCTAAAACAACTGACTTGGGAAAATGCCAATACCTTATGTAAAGATCTGATTAGGCCTGTCAGAAAAACTGGGTCATTGCAGGACTACATAAAAGCATGTATGGATGCCTCACCAGCCGTAATGCAAGGAATGGCCTACGCTGCAGCCATGAAAGGTCAGAGATTCAGCGCCCATGTAAAGAAAACATTTGGGGGAGGTAGTAATAATAAATCCCCAACGTGTTATAAGTGTGGAAAATCAGGACATATGCAGAAAGAATGCCCTTCTACACGGGAAAAAACTTCCCGGCCTCCACCGGGGGTTTGCTCTCGTTGTAGAAAAGGAAAACATTGGAAAAATGAGTACAAGTCAAAGTTCACCAAAGAGGGGGTTCCCCTAAAAGAGGAACCTCAGTCAAAAAACTAGGCAAGGGGCTTCCCCTTAGCCCCAAACTCAAAGAGGGGAAATTGGAGGACAGGGAGCTGAGTCCTATGCAACAGGACAAGCAAGCTTTAAATCCTCAAGCCCCAGAATTTACAATCTATGATCTGCCACGAGGAACCCCAGGAAGTGCAGGATTGGATCTGAGCTGTAGGGAGGATGTACTCTTGTCCCTCTGGGACGGAGTTGCAGTCATATCTACTGGAATAGTGGGAACCCTGCCACCTCAAACGGTAGGGCTAATATTAAAAAGGAGCTCTAACACAGCCACAAATTTTGAGGTCTTACCAGGGGTTCTTGATACAGATACAATGAGTGACATTAAAGTCATGATCAGACCATTAAAGGAGACCATACAGTTACATAAGGGACAGAGAATAGCTCAGATTATGCTATTACCTTATGTAAATCTGCCTACTCCTATCATGAAAGGAGATAGAGGCCAGGGTCAATTTGGATCTACTGATTCTAATGAATTGGTGGCTTGGGTCCAAGGCCTAGGCAATAGACCCTTTAAGGTGATACAGCTAAAAGGAAAACCCGTTCGGGGCCTTCTGGACACTGGAGCTGACAAAACCTGTATAACAAAAAAAGATTGGCCTTCCTCATGGCCTATACATAAAACAAGATCCTCTCTTATGGGGCTAGGAATGGCCTCGGGGGTCATGCAAAGCTCAAAAGTATTAAAATGGAAAACAGACAATAAGGAAGGCATGATACAGCCTTATGTGCTGCCCTCCTTACCTTTCACCTTGTGGGGTAGAGACTTAATAAAATCCTTGGATATCCAGTTGGTATCAATAGACTCAGAGACTGATCAACATTTTTCATAGGGGCCACTGCGAGTACCATTTATACAGATCCTATAAAATGGAAGTCTGACCAGCCTGTGTGGGTCAGTCAGTGGCCCCTTACACAAGAAAAAATACAGACACTAGAACAGCTAGTAACAAAACAGTTAAAAAAGGGGCATATAGAAGAGTCCAATAGCCCATGGAATACTCCTGTTTTTGTCATAAAAAAAAAGTCAGGGAAATGGAGATTATTACAGGATTTGAGAGCTGTTAACGTCACTATGGAAGATATGGGAGCCCTGCAACCTGGTCTGCCATCTCCTGTGGCAGTACCAAAGGACTGGTATATCATAGTCATTGACTTACAAGATTGTTTCTTTACAATTAAGTTACAACCACAAGATTGTCAGAGATTTGCTTTTAGTATATCATCAGTTAATTTTAAGAGACCTTATAGACGCTTTCACTAAAAAGTCTTACCCCAAGGAATAAAAAACAGTCCTCCATTGTGCCAAAAATTCGTGGATATGGCTCTCCTGCCTATCAGGAAGTCTTACCCTGAAGCGTATATTATCCATTATATGGATGATATACTGCTAGCCCATAAAAAAAAAACAAAAAATAAAAAAATACTCGAGGTAACCATCTACAGTCTCACCACTTATGGGCTTATAATGGCCCCAAAAAAAATTCAAAAGGACAGACCTCTGGGTTATTTAGGCCAATGGATACATGATAATTATATTACTACTCAAAAGGCTTCCATCAGGGTAGACAAATAAAAAACCCTAAATGATTTTCAAAAGTTGCTAGGAAATATTCATTGGGTAAAAAATTATTTGGATGTTACTACTGGCCAACTAAGTCCTCTATATCAAATATTACAAGGAAACACCCATCCTCGATCAAATAAAAGTCTTAATTCTACAACATTAGAGGCCCTACAAATAATAGAAAAAGCTTTAAAAAAGACAAAAATAAAATAATTGGATTATAATAGGCCTTAAGATTTATTGATTTTTGCCACTAATTATACTCCAACAGCCTGTCTTTGGCAGGCTGACATATTAGAATGGATACATCTTCCTCACACACAAAAGAAAGTTCTAGCCTCTTACCCATTTCTGTGTGCTACTTTGATATATCGAGGACGGGTTCGTTCTCGGGAGTTATTTGGTAAAGAACCTGTTAATATTATCATTCCCTATACAAAAAAACAATTAGATATTTTATTACAAAAATCTGATGATTGGGCTATAACTCTTACTGGTTATATAGGTAACATCGGGTTCCATTACCCTCAAAACCCAATTATAAAATTCATCAAAGAAACCCCCTTGATATTTCCACGGGTCTATGTTTCTCAACCTTTAAATACAGATGTGATGGTTTTTACAGATAGATCATCAAATAAAAAGTCTACAATGTATACAGAAGGGTTTGACCCCCTAGTTAAAAATAATCAACAGACTTCAGCTCAGCAAGCAGAAATAAAAACGGTTCTGCTTGCCTTGAGAAATTTTGCCCAGCCTCTCAATCTTTATACAGACTCAAAATATATAGTTAACTTATTTCCTACTATTGAGACAGCTTTGCTGACAGGCCCTTCTACTATACTTCCTCTCTTAAAGGAGTTACAAAACCTATTGTGGGCCCAAAAAAAAAAATCTTTATGGGACACATCAGAGGTCACACTAAGTTACCTAGACCTCTGAGTTTAGGAAATCAGATGGCTGATTTACTAACAAAAATAAACCTCATGACTATACAAAAAGCCCAAGACAGTCATGCGTTACATCACCAAAATGCTACTGCTTTAAAACATATGTTTCATATTACAAGAGATCAAACAAGACATATAATAAAAAAATATGCCCATTGTCCTCCCATACATAATAATCAAAAAATGAGAATAAATCCAAGAGGTCTCAAACCAAGAGTACTATGACAAATGGATGTTACCCATATTCCCTCCTTTGGAAGGATGGGATATATACATGTTACAGTAGATACATTTTCTCATTTTGTACATACGTCAGCACGATCTGGTAAAGCATTAAAAGATGTCACACAACATTTAATACAATGTTTTATGATTATGAAAAAGCCTTTACAGATAAAGACTGACAATGGCCCGGTTTATACATCAAAAGGGTTTACTTCCCTGATGGCCCAATGGAGTATAGCTCATACAACTGGGATACCCTATAACCCTCAAGGACAAACAATAATTAAAAAAACACATCAAACTTTAAAATTACAAATTAAGAGGTTACAAGCTTCAAATCTGTATTATTCGCCTCATCATGTTCTCAATCATACACTTTTTGTTCTCAATCATTTAAATACCAATACACTATATTTAACCCCTGCTCAGATACATTGGGGCCAAGCCCTAACTAAACAAAGACAGCCAAAAGTCATATAAAAGAATCTCCTTTCTGGAGCCTGAAAAGGCCCAGATGTACTTATAACCTCGGAACGAGGGTATGCTTGTGTTTTTCCACAGGATGCGGACACTCCCATCTAGATCCCCGACAGGCTTATCAGACCTACGCCACAAGAAAAAGATGAGACAAAAAAAAAAACCAAAAACTCCGAGAAAAGACATTAGAGACAAAAATACGGAAGCTTTCAATTTCCCCGAGACCACTGCCGACACTAACACAGATACATCATCTCATGACTAAAGCTCGAACCATTACAGCGTACAATAAAAATCCACCATCGACAAAACTTATATTTCTTGCTATGCTGTCATTGATTTCTGCTGCCACTGCTTCTCCCTCTCCCTCCACTTATTGGGCTTATGTTCCTAGGCCCCCCTTATTACATGCTGTGGGATGGTCTGATCCGGAGCCATATAAAATATTAACTAATAATACGGAAGTTCTCGGAGGTTTCCAAGATTCAGATGAAAGGGCAAGTGCCTCCTCCTTTGTAAACTTTGCAGGCAGCTCTGATTCATTACCCGTCTGCTTTTCTCTACAAGGAAAATTTCCGCCGGGTTGCCTGCCAATAAGCCTTCTAACTGACGCTCCGGACAAATCTGGTAAAGAACCTCAGTCTAGATGGATTTGAAAAACTCAATTTTTCTCACTCGGGTTAACAATACAAACTGAGAGGTTTAACAAGGTAGATTTTATGCCTCTAGACTCTTATGTTAAAAAGTTTAGGGATCCTAATCAGTTTTGGGATAATAGTACTACAACATACCCTACATGGTTGTGCTGTGGCTTTCCTCATGCTACATCTGGTTATACTATTATTAATTCTGACATTAAAATTTGGGACTTTTCTACATCCTCTGGTAAAAAAAAAAATATAACAAATATATCGCTGACAATTCAGCCACTAAGTTTCATGGATATACCATTAATAGATCTGGAAAACAGATATCCAGATGGTTTTCACCAGGATATGTAGAGCCTATATGGGTTGCTAAAACACCTTCTGGTGATATGAGACAACATCCAGGACTTTTTAGGTTGATAGCTGCTTCACAGATGATTTTACAAAAACGGCCCAATAAAACAGTTTCCTCGCCCATAGCGGTGCGAGCCTGTATTTCCTATCCTTTTGCTATATTATTGGGATCCTCTGCTCATGTTAATATTTCTAGGTTAGGCACTGCCTCTTATCATGTCACTTGTCATGCATGTATAGTTACAAATTGTATCTCTCCTAAAGAGAAGAATGGTTTTCAGGTTATGTTGCTTGTCAGACGTCCTCCGTTTGTCATGATGCCTGTTCAATTGCATAATATGACTTGGTATGATAATTCCGCTTTACAAGTTCTGAGACAACTTCATAAACTGATCAGGCCAAAAAGGTTTGTTGCTACCTTGTTACTTGATGTTGCTACATTGATCTCTATTATTACTACCTTTGCAGTGGCAACCACTGCTTTGGTACAAAAAATCCATACTGCCCAATTTATAAATAATTTAAATAAAAATATTTCCTTTGCTTTATCTAAACAAGCTATTATAGATAAAAAATTAAAAACTAAGATTAATGTTTTAAAAAAAATGGTTTTGACTTTAGGGCATAATGTAGCTAATATTAAAAAACTTATGGAGACACAATGCCATCAAAAATATAAAACAATATATGTTACCCCACTGCCCTATAATTCTTCCTCAAACTAAAAAAAGATCAAACATCATCTACTCGGTGTATAAAAGGATACCTCTATTACCCATGATTTAAAAGCGATACAAAAAAAATTTTCAGCTATGAGCCAGGCCCACTTATATTCAAATTCCTTATCTGCTCTGGCAGCAGATATAGGACAAAACATCAAGGCTTTAAATCCTTTAGATTAGATTCAATATTTTATTCTCATTGGAGTCCTAGCACTTCTTATCTTTTATGTTATCTTGATCTTTCCTTGTATTGTCAGGTCGCTGACAAAGTCCATAAGATTAGTCAAAAGGGCCATGTACGCCTTACGCCTTAAAAACAAAAAAGGAAAAACTGCCACACCGGCGACGGTGTCGCCCGTGTGACAAATGCCAATCTAATGGTCTCACGAGGAAGGGGGGCACGTGTCTCTCGAGGCTAGGCCCCCGGCGGTCCCCTGGCAATCAGCCCGAGTAATGGTTCCTGGGTACATTGTTCCCTAAAGACCAGCCTTCCGTGGACGGTTGACAAGACTCCTACTTCTTTCCTCTTTCCTGACAATAACAGCCTCCCTGTGCCTGGACTCCGCAGACCCTTGCTTGACATACTTGATAACTCCTCAATTGTTACACTGACACTGCCCCCAATGATTCAAGCCCTTAGACAGGTAACACAAAAAAACCCCTACTTCAATGGGGGACACTCATAAAAGGATTAAAACAAAAAGAGCTAATGATTCAGGTTCCCACAAATTCTAAAAAAAAAAATGTAATAATAAAAAAATTACTAGGTAACCCTCACTCAGCTCATGTAAACTCACAAAAAAAAACTTAGACAACTCCCACAAAAATAGTTAAAAAATACAGTCAATACCATATTAATAAAAAATAATGGACACCCCCTCGATAAAATCCCAAAAATAAAAATTACTTAGATCCACTCCCTTTTACAGGGGCTTATGACTATAAAGAGAGTCGATAAATAAATAAAAAAAAATGTTATAAAACCAGTTGCCTTTTATAAAAGGGCTGGCTAAAAACAAAAAGATATGATATACATATAATAGACAAACAAGGTCAACTATATTGGGGGATATGACTCCTGTACTAAAAAGATGGGCTAAGGCTCTTGACAAGGACTTTGTAACTGTCTTTAATAAATTACTAATAATGGATTACCAGTTATTGAATACGTGGCCTGGCTCTTAGATTCAGGCCACAACATGTCTCTGTCTGTACATGTCTCTGTCTAAAAAGATCAATCATTCTAAAAACCACATTGTATGACCACAAAAGATTATGTCTATTGCTTTCTTTTTGTTCCTTGGCTTAATTCCTTGTTAACATTATATAAAATCTCAGCCTAATGTTCAATAAAATTACAACAATTTCACAACATACTCTAATGTCTATGTCTGTCTGTCATCGCCAAATCCCAATTATCCTAAGTACCTTCGCCCCGTTCTCCCTCGGTCTGATGGCCCTACTGAGACCCAGTCCGCGACAGAGCAATGTCTCCAAATAATCTTTGAAAGTCTTTAAGAGTCTGTAGTCTATCTCTCCTAATTTGTACCTTTTGGGGTTTAATTTTTTGTAGCTCTATTTAATATCTTAATAATTAATAGAATCTCCTCTTTGTATCTTTTCAGGAGCAATTTGTAATCCCCAGCAAGGCAAAATTTTATTTACTTCTTCAAACATTCTTTCTAAAGTACCTGCATTTGAGTCAGCTAGTAAAATATCATCAATATAATGATAAATTATAGATTTAGGAAATTTTTTACGTACCACTTCCAATGGCTGTTGTACAAAATATTGGCACAGTTGGGCTATTCAACATTCCCTGTGGGAGGACCCTCCATTGAAATCCTTTTACCGGTTGAGAATTATTATAAGTAGGCACCGTGAAAGCAAATCTTTCTCTTTCTTTTTCTTGTAAGGGTATTGAAAAGAAACAGTCTTTTTAGCCGGGCGGTGGTGGCGCACACCTTTAATCCCAGCACTCGGGAGGCAGAGGCAGGCGGATCTCTGTGAGTTCAAGGACAGCCTGGGCTACCAAGCGAGTTCCAGGAAAGGCACAAAGCTACACAGAGAAACCCTGTCTCAAAAAACCAAAAAAAAAAACAAAAAACAAAAGAAAAAAAAAGAAACAGTCTTTTAAATCAATAACTATGAGAAGCCATCCTTTTGGTAACAGAGTAGGCAAAGGAATTCCAGATTGTAGAGAGCCCATTGGCTGAATTACTTTGTTAATTGCTCTAAGGTCTGTTACCATTCTCCATTTACCAGATTTCTTTTTAATAACAAATACAGGAGAATTCCAAGGGCTGGTTGATTCTTCAATATGCTGAGCATTTAACTGCTCTTCTACCAGCTCTTCTAAAGCCTGGATTTTCTCTGTTGTTAAAGGCCATTGCTGAACCCATACAGACTTGTCTGTTGACCATTTTAAAGGTAGAGCTGTTTGTGTTTTTGGAGGATAATCAGTTGTTGTGCCCTGTATTTTTATAACATGGATGGCTGGTGACTACTCATTAGAATAATATCTTCTAATATTTCTCTCAGAAACATGTACTAGTTTATGATTTGTTTCTGAGATTGGAGGGATGTTTATCTGAGTATTCCATTGTTGTAACAAGTCTCGACCCCACAGGTTCATGGCTATGTTAGCCACATATGGTTTTAATTTTGCTCTCTGTCCTTCTGGACCTATACATTCTAGCCATCTTGTACTCTGTTTCACTCAAGATAATGTCCCAATTCCTAACAGTTGAACATTTACCTCTTGAATAGGCCAAGTTGGAAGCCAAAATTCTGGTGCAATTATGGTAATGTCCACACCTGTGTCTACCAGACCAGACAACAAAACACCATTTATTTTTATTGTTAATTTTGGTCTTTGTTCATTAATGGAAGTTTGCCAAAATTTTTTCTTTATGTTTTTTCCTGAATTTCCTATTCTCTCTGTTTCATCATAATGACCAAGATGTTTTATTCCAATAGGAATTTGGTTATTTAATTGCTCTGAGTAGGGGTTTCCTCTATGACTGCAAGAAAAGTGTGAACTGGATTTGCTGTGGGGGCCTGCCTGAGGCACCTCTGGGAGTTTCCCAGGCCAGAGGCAAAGGATTACCTTTCTGTCCCTTGTTGATCTACATTCCTTGGTCCAGTGTTTTCCCTTACCACACCTTCTGCATACTCCAGAAGGAAGGGGCATTCTGTTGCCAGTGTTCCTTGAAGAAACATTATTTCTAGGAATGACCTGTTTACAGTCCCTTTTCAAATGTCCTTGCTTTCCACATCCAAAACATCTAACATTTCTCAAACCTTTTGACATTGATTCTCCTACCCACATATCAACATGATCATGAGCCTCAACATTAACCGTGTCTCTAATCCAATCTTCCAAGGGTGCAGATCTTGCCTTTAACAGCCTGATTATTCTTTTGCATGCTGCATTTGCGTTCTCAAAGGCCAAAGATTCAATTATTATCTGACTAGTCTCTGAATTTGTGATCATTTTCTATACTGCTGAAGTCAATCTTTGTTAGAAATCTGTGAAAGATTCTTTTGGGCCCTGTATAACCTTTGTAAATGACTCAGTTTTTTTTCCTGGTTCCTCAACTCTGTCCCATGAATTCAAGGCTGCCGTTTGACACAGAATTAAGGTTTGGACATCATATAAACATTGTGTTTGTACTGAAGCATATTGGCCTTCTCCAATAAGCTGATCCTGGCAGACTTGTATTCCTTTATCCCTCCATTGTTTTTCTATATTTTTAGCCTCATCTTTAAAACCACATTTTCCACTGGAGATTTTGTCCGGGTTCAAGAAGAGCCTGTGCCAGCTCCCACCAGTCCTGTGGTAGAATCCTATTACAAGTTGGCCAGGTGTTTAACATTTGTCTTACATATGGGGAATGCATGCCATAAGATGCTATTGCTTCCTTAAATCTTCGTAAGTCTAACATTTCAATTGGCATCCAAGTATTTTGTACATTCTCTGTACCAGGTAACTGGTGTACAGCAGTTTAAAATCTTTTCTTGTGAGACAAAGATTACAGATTCACAATAAGACAGATTCAGATTAAATAAAACTAAACAGTTTACATTGTGTGTAAAAATGCATGTAGGTTTGGAAGAAAGAGAAAAAGGAGGATAGACAATTATGTAGAGAAAAATAAAGTTTTAAAAGATAAAGTCTTTAAAGAGAAAGTAAAAGGAATATTAAAAATAAGCCATGTAATAGTGGAAATAACACAGAGAGTCTGGATTATACTGTCTTTGGGATTTCTAAACTGTGGAAAAAATTAATTATAAATGCTGCTCAGTTAAACCAATATGTATAATTTAAAGGTATCCTGAATTCAAAATTTGGATCTAAGGATATGATGCTTTGGAAAGGAGGCTCTGGTTTTGTTTCCATAGGAAGTAAGAGGCTATGGATTTGTTCCAGGTTACAATGGATCAGATTTCATTAATTCAGACCTCCTGAACATCAACAGATGATTCCTGGCAACAAAGGTTATAGCTGGTCTTCCCAAGATTTGTCAATTATCTCAAATTTTCACAGGATCCCCATAAGACTAGCAGTACCCCCTATCAGCAGGAAGTAGCATAAAACACTTTGCCTAGATATCAAAAAAATGGATTATGGATATTTGCTTTTGTTTAGGTTGTTGGTTACAAATTGTTATTGGTCATAGTCAACTTCTTTCTTAAAGAGGAAATGGAGATATGATATAGAATTATAGAATACAGATATGAGAGGATACACCGGGAGAATATTGAATCTAGTTATAAAGAGCAACTTGTATAAAATGTTTTACATTGGTATAGATTTTAGTTTATAGATTCAAATTTAAAGTTAAGTTTATTATACTATACATAATTCTACTCTTGTTTAAGGTATTATGTTATGTAACTCATTTAAATTGTAATGGGTAATTAAGAAATAGAGATTAATAATTAGTCTTCTATGATAATCAAATTTAAGATTTCTAGGTATACATAGATACATTTCAGTTAGGTAGGTAATCCTCAAACACTTCAAAGATCTGCAGAATACAGCATTTAAAATGTTTTGAAAACTTAGAATTTTCTGGACATGAGACACATCTGCTCCTGGCAGCATCAATTATTTCAAGGAGAATGATGGTCATTGAATAAACTCATTATGGAGTTTGCTTTCTTTGTGGCAAAGTTAGCCACTGGTCATTAAATGTGTTCTTGTGTCAAATGACTGACAGTATGTTGTATAAACTGGACATGCAGGACCCATACATAAGAAGGTGTACACTGAAATTTGCAAGGCAAGATCGTCCTTCAGGTTCCTTCTTTGCAGAAGAAACTGCCAGACATTTTACAGGACACAGAGAGAGGTGACTGAGAGACTCTAGCCCTATAGGCTGATGAAGAATGCCCCAACATTGCAGATGAACTTTTGATGACTGTCCAGGCAGGCAGGTGTCTCTGTCCTTTCCAGAATTTTGAATGTTGCTTACAATGCATTTCTTGCTTACTTCAGTAATTTTGTATCCTTCTGAGGTCTTTCACATTGTTGAAGACTAGATAGTTATGATTATAATTTTCTAGGTTATGATAAATGATAAGTTAGATATGAAACCCTACACTCACAAATATAGAATAAGTAAAATATTTTCTTTGAATTGGCCAAATATAAATAGACTAGATATTATAACTGTAATTCTTGCTTGATATCTATTTTCTTATATGTAATTTTACTATGTTACAGTTAAAACCTTCTTTCTTTATTAGACAGAAAAGGATAAATTATGTGTGATATTGCTCTCCATACTGTGAATGTGTTTCCCTGATTGGTTGATAAATAAAATCCTGATTGGCCAGTAGCCAGGCAGGAAGTATAGGTGGTACAAGCAGACAAGGAGAATTCTGGGGAGAGGAAGGCTGAGTCAGGAGTCACCAGCCAGACACAGAGGAAGTAAGATGTGAAGGCAGGACTGAGAAAAGTTACCAAGCCATGTGGCTAAACATAAATAATAATTATGGGTTAATTTAAGTGTAAGAGTTAGTCAGTAATAAGCCTGAGTTAATGGCCATACAGTTTGTAATTAATATAAGCCTCTGTGTGTTTACTTGGGGGACATAAGTGGGAGAGATTAGCCCTGACCACTGGCCAGCTGGGCAACAGGAAAACTTCCAATTACATTTGGCACCCCATGTGGGGCTCAAACCTATGACCCTGAGATTAACTGTCCCATGTTCTACCGACTGAACTACACTGCTTCTGTGGGTTTTTTTATTATATAAGACATTTTAAGATTCATATTACACATGAATGCAGACCTGGGCCCAATTGGTAAAGGTGCCAGTAGATATATTAAAAGCCTATTCTTATTAAAATTGATACATGGCAATCAAGAATCTCTGAGTGACTCCAGATCCATAAGAAAAAGCAAGCTATACTATATGGAAATTTTACTTTCATAGTGCATATCTAATTCCCTTGCTCCTAAATTAAAATAACAACGTGTTCCCTAAGTTGTGACAGAACTGTGGCACTAAGTAAGCCAAGTCTTATTCCTACAAAGAAATTTCTACAGGGTGTGTTTGACTTACTGGAAAAATAATTTGGGTTGCTATTCTGTGTGTGTGTATGTGTGTATGTGTGTGTCTGTCTGTCTGTTTTTGTGTGTCTCTGTGTATGTTAATGTCTTTTTTATTGGTTTAATCAGTAAATTTTGGGGATATTGATTCCAAAATCCAAAATCCATCCATACTGTCCCTTTTCACCATTATTCACTCTTTCCCAGAATCCATACCTCTCCTCCAGCTCCTTGGGTTCCTTTGTGTCCTAACTCCCTAGGATAGCAGATCCCAGGTAAGTCTTTAGTATGTCTTTCTGGTCTTTCAAAAAAGATTGAAAGTTTTTCAGTTTGTGATGGGAAGATGTATTCTTCAGAACTGACATCAATCCCACAGCAGGCAGTGTTATGGTTGTAACTTCAAACTGACCACAAGCAAGATGAGATCTCAGCATATTAACATGTCAATTACACTCTATGATAGACTCCCTCCTACGTGGAGACAGTCTATCACATTGACAACTGAGTGCCTATCTAGGATTTGTCATCACAGAGAAATATAATTTAATAAGTGAGTCTTGATTTATTCCCTCCAGTCAACAAAAGCTACAACTGCAAGCTTTGTTAAATTAGTAGTTTTCTCTTTCTTTAGAGAAACCATCAGAGATAAAATACCTACAGAGAGATTGATGATTGATGACTCCTCTGCATAATAAAGGTTCAGAAACCTGTACATGAAATGCTGTTTCAGTCCCGTTCAGGTCTTCTTGGAACTATTTGCTATTGTTTTTGCCATAAGTCTTTACCAGTAAGACAGAGGAGGGATCTTTGTGATTGTTACTTGTTATCACGGTCCTTAGAGGTTCTCTGCTTCGAGCTACCCCTTTCAAGATATCTCAGGCTCTATTCAGTGAGATGCTGCAACACATGGCAGCCATGGTGGGATAGGGATGTGTTTTCCTTTAGACTAGAACCACCTTTGCCTAACTGTATAAACTCCCCTTCCAGAAGAAGTCGATCAGTCGTTTTCTTTTTCCTAGTATAAACCTCAGTGCAAAGTGAATATTAAGAGACTATTTTACCTTTGTGAAGAGAAGCAATAGTACTGAGGAACTAATGTTGAATTTATGTGTATAAAAAGTACAAAAGTCATATATCTGTAGATACCAATAGCAAGTGATTCTATTGGGGTTTCTCTCACTGTACCAAATATAATTTTCATTGTTGGAGCTGGATGTTTACATCACTTATATCTGAATTTCTAATTGGTAGACATTATTTTGCCTTCTGGGTACTTCCTTGGTGGTATATGCATATAGTACCTATTTTCGCTCTGTATACTTGCTAATATTAGGTACTGTATTTACTTATGTGAATGAAATTTAATTTATAATATATTTGTACATATACACTGAATTAGTGATAATTTTCTAGGTGTAAATAATGATAACATACAAAAAATAGGTAAATGTTCTCCTGACCTTAATTCTGATATGGAGGCAATTTTTACGTTTATTGAATTCAAGTTTTAGGTAAAGATGTTTTAATGTTTTATATGATCAATATTGACACTTTATTCAATTGTATTTTATACCTGCAGTATATAGGCCTACAAAGTAATTCAAACTTCAGTAGGATAGTTGGGAGATGCAGATCGTGCTTTTAAATGGAACTAAGAAAAGCATAGTCATATGAACAAAATTCATTTTTATATTCAAACAAGGATTATTGAAGTAGGTTTGGTGCTGCCAGGAGCAGACATTTCTCATAGTCATAAAAAAGAATTCATGTTATTAAAAGTCCTTAAATGTCATATTCAGTAGATCTCTGAAGTGTTTGAAGATGACCTATCTAAAATATATCTGCTTTATGTTGAAAACATACCTAACATGGTTCTGTTTGTAAATGTGCCTTCCTCCAACCCTTGTAATTCCAGAGGTTTACATGATTGAAGGGGACATGATTCCTGTGAGTTTTTACCTAAATCTCTTTCTCTTTCCTTGAAGTATATTATAATGTCATCCACAGACATGACTATGTTTTCAAAGACAGCAAAGGAAATGCCCTGTACCTAGCCTTGTCTTTGCTGTTTTATCATGGATGAATTCTGAGATCAGGGCAAGGGCCATAGACATAAGTATTAAAAACATGACTGGGGGCTAACTTCATGATTTTTCTCCATGAAGTAATCCCTCAGACAATGGTGCATTTTGGTGGATGTATATTCTATATAGCATTGTATGTTAAGTAGTGTTTATTTCTATAAAGTGGCCAGAAGAATGTCCCTTTGTTCCACATTCCTCTTAAGTTTCCTGCAGTCTGACATGATCATGCCAAGAATTGCCAAGTACAAACATTTTAAAGCCAGATCCCCCAAGATCATTGGACTTTCTGTCATCCTATGCTGGTCCCTGCAATTTATTATTAATGGATTAATTACTCTGTTGTTGACAGATATCTGGGATGGAAGGAACTGCACTGGGTTTAGACATTTTCTATGCTATGCTGTGCCCAAACCTCAAAATCTAATCCACACCTTATACGTAAGCTTATTGGGCTCCTCTGATGTCATGTGTTTGAGACTCATGATGTGTTCCAGTAATTATGTGGTGCTTACCTTGTTGAAACACAATTAGAAGGTCTAACACATGTATAGAGTCTTGTGTCCTAGGTCATCTCTTGACACCAGAGGCATCTTTGTCCTGGTGAATACTTTTGTGTTCTTTTATACAATATCTGGCATTTTAAAAATATGTTTAACTTTTATCACTAGAATCACTATGTGGCTGGTCATTACCATTGCATAAACAGGTCCATGATTTCCAGCATTTTGCCTCTTTCTGCCCATCAGTCACTACACCTCAGTTTCCATGCTCTGCTGCACTTGCTAATATCAAACAACACATTACAATTCAGAGAGTTCCAACATTTACATTGCCTGTTCTCTTTATATTCTTTTGTTGTAACATTTTATCATTCCTATAAGCAAACACTTACTGAAAATTCATCTCTACACCTCAACATACTCCACTAGTGACTATTGCATCCCATTTCTACCCTGCAAACTCATTGAGTGACTCTGTGTTTGCATTAGTTTATGCTCCTTAGCAGTCACCTTCCCAGGCTCTAGTCCAATGTCAATCATCTTTGACTCAATCCTCATGTTCTATGACTCCTCTCAATTATAATATCTTAGACTAGACACTAATCCAAATGCTTTGACCCTCATTTTTTAGGCATTTTCAAATCCTCTACGACACTAATAAATACTGTTGACACCTAGAATCTTTGTCATTTTTTGGAGCACTTTTATATAACTCAGATACACAATAGTCCTATATTCCCTAGTTCCTTCAGTTTTTTTGCGCTCATTTAACTTCCCTCATCATATCTTTATGGCACCCAACCTCTTCCTTTTATTGATATGGCTCAATATAAAATGCTTTCCAAACTTGGGTTTTATGGGATGTACCCCAACTATGGCACTATTTAGAAAAATTGTGGACCTTTTTGCAGATTAAACATAACTGGAGGTGGTTATTAAGCATATAACTCCTGTGTATAATATTCTTGTTTCCTAACCCTTGGCTGTTGGTTTATAGTATGCAACCTTTATTATGCTCAGGTATTATCCCTGTGTCTCTTGGTACAACATGGCTTTTATGATGAAGGAATGCTGGAGTTGATTAAAAGTATTTCTGACATTAGGGCTGGCAAAGTAGATGTTTCCATCAAATCCATCACTTCAGAGAACAGACAACACCATGGGAGAGGAGGCAGAGAGAGTGCAGGAGCCAGAGGGAATGGAGGAGAAAGATCCTATGGACTCAAAAAGACTGAAGCGAAAAGCACAGGAAATGCATTGGTCTTCATCTAGTCTTCTCCCTATATATTATAGCTTTCCATTTAATATTTTTAATGGCCTCCTGAGTATATGAAGGGCAGGTATGTTTTGTCCAACCTCGATGGGATTTATTTTATCTCATTATATATATATATATATATATATATATATATATATATATATGTGTGTGTGTGTGTGTGTGTGTGTGTGTGTGTGTATTTCTTGTCATGTTATTGTTATATATCAGAAGCCTGTATTTCTAATGACAGAAAGAAAGTAGAAGATCAGATTGGGTGGGGAGGTGGAGAGGAACTGAGAGAGGTAAAGGGAGGAGTAGTTGTAATCAGGATATATTGTATAAGAAAGGAAACTCTTTTCAATAAAACAGAAAAAAAGGATATTTTGTTGCATTTGATAAGTCATTCATGTTATTTCTGTCTTTTAGTCCATCTGTGTGATGCTGTTTTTAGTGCTGACTCTAGCTAAACCTTCCCTATATCTTTAGATAAGTTGTGATAGCATTTTATTTTCAACTAAAATCACTGTATTGTAATGAATTCATGAATAAAAGCATTAAAGACCTACAATAAAATAGTCACTCAAATGAACATTCGCCCAGACCCAGTTTGAAGACAGAAAAATACCTAACTTGATATACTCTCACATAACTACCTTACTGCCACTTTGCCTAACATTACCTTTTTCAATCTCCTTTCTAAATGTCATAATAGAGTTCACCATACCTGCCTACATATAAACATTTGACCCTTATAGCATAGGGTCTTCATACAAGTGAGAGGATTTGATTTTTTTTTCTGAGTTGGTGTTACCTGGTTTAATACTATTCATTATAAGTCCATCAACTTCCCTACACATTTTTGTGATTTCTTCTATCAGTGTAGTTGAATAATAGTCCATTTTGTGTATGAAAACAAATCTGATATGGAATTATCTGTTAATGGATATATAGCTGGGCTCCATTTCCTTGCTATGATAAATAGAGCAGCAATAAAAATGGATTTGGATATATCTCTGTGAAAGTATATGGGGTTTTCTGGCTATAGGCCCAAGAGAGGAATAGCTGTGTCACATAGTAGTTCTTTTTTAGTTTTCTTAGGAGCCTCCATACCGATTTCCATAATTGTACTATGAATTGGCTTCCAAAATATTGATTAATCCAGCGTTACAGTGATTCCAAACTAGATATTAATAAAGGATATTTACAGACTAATCTCCCTGATGAACATAGATGAAAAATTTCTAAAACATGCTGACATATAAAATTCAAGATAACATCACAACTATCATTAATTTCCATTGATCAAATTTTTTACTAAGTGGTAAGGGAAGATGCTCTTTCTGAGACCTTGTTGAGGACTATTGCTGTAAGCTTTGCAAACCAACATGATTGTCTCTAGAGCAGCTAAAAGCAGGGTATTTGGGAAGTTGGGGATGAAGAACTTTTCTGGTACTGGTGCAGGCTAGGGCTGTTGTGAATGGAACAGCCATGGTTTCAGTTTTCTTTGCCATTAGACTGTGGGCTCCATAAGCTGTTTGTGAAAACTCTAAGCACTCGGGGTGCCCTAGAGAATGAGAGTGGGAAGAAAGCCACCTTT
>CABHPQ010000072.1:0-10083 GCA_902168405.1 Peromyscus aztecus
TACAAAATATGACAAGAAACACTAATAGGTAACTAACAAATAATAGCATGAGAAGAACATTAAATTACTAAACATTTCTTTTAAAAGTGAGCATGTACTTGCTAATTTTTGTAATTTTTCAAAACTGGGCATCACTATGCAGCTCTGACTGTCCTCAGATTCACTCTGTAGATCCTGTTGGGCTCAAATTCACAGAGATAAGCCTTCCTCTGCCTCCCAAACACTGGGAAGAAAGATTTTTAACACACATCTGGTTTATGTGCTTATTCTTGTACTGATGAATCTATTGCAATGAAATTTATAATGCATTCAAATGGAGGAGTGGCATGTGAGATAATAAATTACAATCTGGATAATGTGAAACCTTAAATATAGGCCACTGAGATATAGCATAATAAATGTTAATGCCAATTTAGTTGACAGAACCTGGGGACATCATGCACAAGGCTCTGTCTTCCTTTAGCAATAAGGATAAACAGTGAGTGAAGACATGCCATTAGGTTGTGCTTAATAAGAGAGTATGATGAAACCAAGGTCAATAACTCAAGATATACTTGGAACTGGCAGTCCTTGTCTGACACTCATACTGGACCTTCTCTTCCCCTTTCTGTTTTCAAGTGCAAAGGTAGAGGCTTCAAACCAGTCTTTGTAGCAATGGCTATTCAATACAGATTCAGTTACTGTTTCTATAACCAGATCATAAGTTTAGTGTCACATATGAACTTTTCATTTCACAAACCTAGTCACATCCTGCACTTCCCAGGGATGTGTGCTTCTTATATTTCCATTCTAATGTTTACTAGGATATGAAACCAAGGTAAATTCAATTAAAATAATAATAATACTGAAGAGATTCTACACATCATGTTAGCTGAGGTGAATTATCACATTATCTTATTACCACAACCCTTCAGCACATTCACAGATGGGCTGCATTATCCTGTACCCAAAGTCACCCTTGGTGGGCTGCTTATATTACATTGATAGAAAAACAGAGACATGATTAGCAACACTTCAATCTTTCTAATTCATCTTTTACTCATGCAATAATTCTTATGCCTTCTTTGTCTATTCCATGGGTCTGTTTCTGTCTCCTAATCCATTACCAGGCAGTAACACTTACTCAGGTCTTCCTTCTTTGTTGACTCTCCCACTCAGACTGAAATACAAAGCACGCACCTGGTTTCTTATCACTGCAGGATAGTAGGTACATTAGGCAGATCTCGTCTCATTAATAAACTTTGCTGTGGGAAAGTAGATGTCTGTGACTCAGCGACCTCACCTCCCTCCAGAACTGCAATTTTCATTTCAACTGAAGTGCCAATGACAGTGAGAGAGCTCGCTTTGGGAGACTAGATCATTTATGAAAAAGTACTGTTAAAAGTACTGTAAAAAGTTGTTAATTAGCAAAGACCCTTTAGAGTTCCTAGTGATTTCATCCAAAGGGATAAAGTCTATTGAAGAGGCACTGAGATTTTGTGATCCCTGAAGGCTGACCAGGGCACCTGGGAAGATGCAAGCAACTTTGAGGTCAGATTCATGAGAAAGTTAGAGAACTCTCTGTGTCTCTTTGGATTCCACACTTCACTGACTTCTTCTAACACAAACCAACATAGTTAACTTTTAGAATATTTATATCACTTTTACTTAAAACATTTCAGTGTTTTATACATGCATATGTGTTTTATTCAAGTCTAAAAATGACTATCTCCTTCCAGTTGCTTTTTTATCTACACACCACAATTCCGGTCAATTTTCATGTGTTCTTTAACACAAGAGATAAAAGACCCAAAAATTAATAATCACCAAGTCTAGTTAGTTTCATTATGATGTGTCTAGTAGAGTGGCATCTATGGAATTATGAATAGTGTTAAAAGATAGTAATCTGACACATCCTCTCCCAGAAGGTATCTGTGGCCATTAACTCTTTAGCTAAGAGTGGGACTTCCTGAACACCGACATTCTACTGGGATTTTTCTAGATTAATCTGTGCAGGTTTTGTTCATAGTGTCGTAACAAGTAAATTACCAGGTGTAAGAGTTCTGTTCTGTCTGGGCAAAACCATCTATTGCCATAAAGGCTTTAACCTGTTTTCTGTCTCTTAAATGATGATCCTTAATTCTTGGGAGAAAGAGGTTTTATATAGATGTCCTATTTTTAGCTGGACCTTCAGTGTATCTTATTCTCAGTACCTTGCATAATGTATGTCTCTGTGTCAATCCCCCCAGACTGAAAAACAAAGCTTCTCTAATAAGGATTGAGAATTATACTAATCAATCATCATAAAGATAAGAGTTTACTGGCCAATTTATTACTATGTCCTTTTAGCTGAATAATAGTATTAGGTATTCCTATGTTATGAACCAGTCTGACTCCATCTTAATATTGGTAGCCATCTTATTACAATGTCAAAATACATCAAAATACATTCATTTCTTTTTCCTTTATAACTCAACTCTCTGGTTCTGGAATTTCACTTGTTCCACACCTTGAATTATCTTGACCTACATCCTTTCCCAATCAATAAGATATTCTTCCAGTTAATGTTAAACTGCTATCTGCTCATATATTTTGCATTCAACTTTCCTATGTTGCCATATTCCTCAGACAACCCCAAGATTATGACTTTCCCATATAAAGGGAGTCTAGAAATTTGTATTGTGGCTGTTCTTCTAATCCCCACAATAGGGGACACAGATGCTGGACCAGCTTTGCTCTGGACAGAAGTAAAACTTGCTTAATTGGATCAAAATTTATGGCTGGGCAGTGGTGGTGCTTGCCTTTAATGCCTGCACTTAGGAGGCAGAATCAGGTGGATGTCTTTGAGTTTGAAGCCAGCCTTGTCTCCCGAGGAAGTCCCAGGACAGCCAAGGCTACAGAGAGAAACTCTGTCATGTAAAACTTAACCAATAAAAGCAATAACATTAACAAAATTGGGGCTAATATCATTATACTGATGGTCTTTGTATTTATTCAGTGGATTGAACACTGGGTCTATGTACCCCCTAGCCACATATTCTTGTCCTTGATAAGATCCCAAAGCATGGGTTCCATCATGTGAAGTGGACCTTGAATTCTTGATGAAATTGTTAGTTACTCCCATGATGTCCATGACTCTATTGAACCAGGCTTGTTGATGTTAATGTTACTGTGGTAGTTTCCATGGTGTTTTCATGGAACTAGACTACCACCTCTGAAATGTGCTGACAATTCCAGTTGTTTCTCTCAGTATTTTCTCCCTTCCTCCCAACTCCACCTACTGCCATTCCACACACAAACCTAATCGATTTCCCCTTTCCATGGAGATCCTTGTGTCCACATTAATCTCATTGTGTTACTTAGCCTCTCTGGGTCTGTGGACGGTAGTATGATTACTGTTTTACTTTACAACTAACATCCTTTTATAAGTGAGTAAATACCTTGGTGTTCTTTCTGGGTCATGGCTATTTCACTCAGGATAATTTTTTTCAAGTTCAGGTTTTTCATATTGCCTGCATATCCCATGATGTCACTGCTTTTAAAAGCAGAGTAATACTCGATTGTATAAATGTACAACATTTTCTTTATCCATTCTTTAGTTGGGAAACATCCAGGTTGTTTCCAGTTTCTGGCTATTATGAATAAATCTGATAGGAACATAGTTGAGCAAGTGTCCTTGTAATAGGTTGGAATATCTTTGAGTATATGGCCAGCAGTGTTATGGTTTTGAGATAAATAGATTCCAAATTTTCTACGAAATCCACATATTGATTTTAATAGTGGCTGTACAAGTTTGAACTCCCACCAGTGGTGGAGGAGTGCTTCCTTGGTATACATCCTCACCAGCATGAGATGTCACTTGTGTTATTGATTTTAACCATTGTTAAGCATAACCATAAGTCATTTTGAATTGCATTTCACTGATTGCAAAGATGTTGAACACTTCTTTAAGTGCTGCTCAGCCATTTCAGATTCTTCTGTTGAGAATTCCATTTAGACCTTTACTCCATTTTTAATTGAATTTTTTAGTTTGTTGATGTTTAATTTCTTGATTTCTTTATGTATTTTGGGTATCAGTGCTCTGTTAGATGTAGAATTGGGGAAAAACTTTTCCCATTCTGTGGGCTGACTTTTTGTCATATTGACAGTGTCCTTTGTCTTACAAAGGTTCAGTTTCATGAAAATTTATTAATTGTCTAACCTAGTGCATGAGCTATGTGTTCTGCTCAGGAAGTTGACACCTGTGCCACAGAGTTCAAAGCTATTCCTTGTTTCTGTAGCAAGTTTGTGCAAGATGATTGATATGGACATATTTGTATTTTGCTACAAACAGACATCCAGCTAGATGAGCATAATTTGTTGAAGATGCATTCTGTTTCCATTTTATACTTCTGAATTTTTCAATAAGAAATCAGTGGTCCATAAGTCTGTGGATTTATGTCTGGGTTTGACTCAATGCCATTGATCAACATGTCTGTTTTTATACCAACACCATGAAGTTTTATTACTAGACCTATGAAGTAGAGCTTTATTTCAAGGTTGATGAAACCTCCAGGAGTTCTTTTATTTCATAGGCAATTTTTACCTATGCTGTTTTTTTTTTTAATTTTCCATATGAATATGAGTACTACTCTTTCATGCTTGTAAAGAATTGTGTTAGATTTGTGATGGGGATTGCATTGAAACTGTAGCTTTCTTTTAGTAAGGTGGCCATTTTTACTATGTTAATCTTACTGATCCATGAGCATGGGAGGTCTTTCCGTCATCTGACATATTCTTCAAATTCCATCTTCAAAGTCTTGAAGTTTCTATCATACAATTCTTTCACTTGCTTGGGTAGAGTTACTCAAATATATTCTATATTATTTGTGTCTAGTGTGAAGGGCGATGTTTCACTGATTTCTTTCTCAGACCTTTGGTCATGCGTCTATAGATCCTTTTCATTTTCCCAGATTTCTCATTTCCAGAAATCCTTCAGTTTGTATTTTTCATTGCTTCACTTTCAATTTTTATGTCTTGAACAGTTTCTTTGTCCTGCTTGTTTTTTTCCTTTACTTTCTTTGCATTATTTTAGGGACTTATTGATTTCCTCCAATTCTTTATTTCTGTTTACCTGGATTACTTTAAGTGATCTGTTCATTTCCTCTTTTAGAAACTCTATCATCTCCATAAAGTTGTTTTTAAAGTAGTTTTCTTGAGCTTCAGACACATTAGAATATTCATGTGTTGCTACCATATGATAGCTGGACTCTGGTGGTACTTGCATGTTGTCATTGTCTTCTTACCCTGGCATTTATGCTTCTGTATTTGGGTTGATTATAGATCTAGATGCTGATTTCTGAGGTTGTCTTTTTTGGATGAGTGTAAATTGTTTCTTTGTTTCTGTTTCCTCTTTGGCTTTCTGGTCTTTGAGGCCTGAACCCATCTTTATGCTGCATTCAAGAAACACACCTAAACTTCAGAGACAGACACTACCTCAGAGTCAAAGGCTGGGAAAAGACTTTCCAGTCAAATGGATTTAGGAATCAAGCTGGTGGAACTATCCTAATATCTAACAAAATAGACTTCAAACTACAATCAATCAAAACAGATCAAGAAGGACATTGCATATTCAACACAGGAAAGATCCACCAAGATGAAGATTCAATTCTGAACATTTGTGCCCCAAATAAAAGTGCACCCAAATATTTAAAAGAAACATTACTAAAGCTTAAATCATACATCAAACTCCACATATTAATAGTGGGAGACTTCAACTCCCCATTCTCACCACTGGACAGGTCAGTCAGATCAAAACTTAACACAGAAATTAGGGACATAAAAATTTTTGTGACTCCAATGGACTTGATCAATATTTACAGAACATTCTACCCTAACAAAAAAGTATATTTATTCTTCTTAGCACCCCATGAAACTTTCTCTAAAATCGACCACATACTTGGTCACAAAGCAAATCTCAACAGACACAAAAAGTTTGGAATAACCTCCTGTATTCTATCAGACCACCATGGTTAAAGTTAGATTTCAACAATAAAAATTACAGAAAGCCTATAATCTCATGGAAAAGAATGATGCTCAACTGAATCACTATTGGGTCAAGGAATAAAGAAAGAAAGAAATTAAATTTTTCCTAGAAATCAATGAAAATTAATGTACTACATAACCAAATTTCTGGGACAATATGAAAGCAGTGCTAAGAAGACAATTCATATCACTAAATGCCCACATAAAGAAGTTGGAGAAATCTCACACTACTGACTTAACAATGCACCTAAAAGTCCAATAAAAAGAAGAAGCAAAATCATCCAGGAGGAATAGTCATCAGGAAATTATCAAATGGAGAGCTGAAATCAGTAAAATAGAAACAAAGAAAACAATACAATAAATCAATGAAACAAGGAGTTGGTTCTTTGAGAAAATCAACAGGATAGACAAGCCCTTATCTGTACTAACCAAAAGGCAGAGAGAGAGGGCATCCAAACATACAAAATGAAGAAATGAAAAGGGAAGCATAAAAACAGACAATGAGGATATCTAGAGAAACGTCAGGTCATGCTTCAAACACTGGTACTCAATAAAATTGGAAAATCTAAAAGAAAGGGACAATTCTCTGAATAGGTACCACATACCAAAGTTAAATCAAGACCAGATAATCAATTTAAATAGACTATAACACCTAAGGAAATAGAAAAGTCATTAAAAGTATCCAAACAAACAAACAAACAAACAAAAAAGCCCTGGACCAGAGGTTTTCAGCACAGGATTCTACCAGATTTTCAAAGAAGAGTTAATACTAATACTCTTCAAATTGTTCCACACAATAAAAACAGGAGGAACAAAACCAAACTCCTTTTATAATGCTACAGTTATATTTATTCCCAAGCCACACAAAGATGCAACAAAGAAGAATTACAGACCCATCTCCGTATGAACATTAATGCAAAAATACTAAATAAAATATTGGCAAACCAAATCCAAGAAGACATAAAAACAATTATCCACCATGATCAAGTAGGCTTCATCCAAGAGATGCAAGGATGGTACAATATACAAAAGTCTGTCCATGTAATACACCACATAAACAATAGAAAAAAAAAACATGATCATTTCATTAGATGCTGAAAAGGACTTTGATAAAAATCCAACACCCCTTCATGATAAAGGTCTTGGAGAGATCAGGAATACAAGGAACATACATAAACATAATAAAAGCAATTTAAGCAAGCCAACAGCCAACATCAAATTAAATGGAGAGAAACTCAAAGCAATTCCACCAAAATCAGGAACAAAACAATGTTGTCCACTCTCCCCATATTTATTCAATATAGTACTTGAAGTTCTAGCTAGAGCAATAAGAAAACATAAGGAGATCAAGGGGATACAATTTGGAAAAGAAGTAGTCAAACTTTCACTATTTCCAGACGATATGATAGTATACATAAGTGACCCCAAAAATTCTACCACAGAACTTCTACAGCTGATAAACTCCTTCAGTAATGTAGCAGGATAAAAGATTAACTAAAAAAAGGAGCCCTCCTATATACAAATCATAAACAGGCTAAGAAAGAAATCAGAGAAACATCACCCTTTTCAATAGCCACAAATAACATATAATACCTTGGGGTAACTCTAACTAAGCAAGTGAAAGACCTGTATGGCAAGAACTTTAAGTCACTGAAGAAAGAAATTTAAGAATATATCAGAAAATGGCAAGATATCCCATGCTTTGGATAGGTAGGTTTAACATAGTAAAAATGGCAAACTTACCAAAAGAAATCTACAGATTCAATTCAATCCTCTTCAGAATCCCACACAATATTTCACAGAGTTGGAAAGAACAATAGTCAACTTCATTTGGAAAAACAGAAAACCCAGGATAGCTAAAGAATCCTGTACAACACAGTCACCTCTGGAGGTATCACCATTCCTGACTTCAAGCTTTACTACAGAGCTATAGAAAAAAAACCCAGGTTGGTATTGGCATAAAACCTAACATGTGTACAAATGGAATTGAACTGAAAATCTTGACCTTAACCCACATACCTATGGACATCCGATTTTTGACAAAGCAGCCAAAAGTGTAAAATTGTAAAAGAAAGCATCTTCAACAAATGGTATTGGCATAACTGTACATCTACATGCAGAAGACAGCAAATGAATTCATATCTATTGCCATGCATAAAACTCAAGTCGAAGGGGATCAAGGTCCTCAATTTAAAACCAGTTACACTGAATCTGATAGAAGAGAAAGTAGGAAATAGTCTTGAATGCATTGGCACAGGTGACCACTTCCTAAATATAACACCAGTAGCACAGACACTGAGAACAATAATTAATAAATGGGACCTCCTGAAACTGAGAAGCTTCTGTAAGGCAAAGGAAACAGTAAATAAGACAAAACAACAGCATACAGAATGGGAAAAGATTTTTGCTAACTCCACATCTAACAGAGGGCAGATCTCCAAAATACATAAAAATTCATGAAACTAGACATCAAAATACCTAACAGTCCAATTAAAAAATGGGCTATACAGCTAAACAGAGAATTCTCAAAGGACATTTAAGGAATTGCTTAAATGTCAAAAGACATTTAAGGAATTTCTCAACATTCTTAGTCATTAGGAAAAAGGAAATCAAACTGACTCTGAGATACCACCTTACACAGACCAGAATGGCTAAGATCAAAAACACTCGCAGACAGTTTATGTTGGAGAGGCTATGGAGAAAGGGGAACACTTCTCCACTGCTGGTGGGAGTGCAAACGGTTAAGGCCAATTTGGAAATCAGTATGGCGATTTCTCAGAAAATTGGGAATCAATCTACCTCGAGACCAAGCTGTACTACTCTTGGGCATATACCCAAGGAATGTTCAATCATACCACAAAGACACATGCTCAACTATGTTCATAACAGCATTATTTGTAATAGCAAGAACCTAGAAACAACCTAGGTGCTCCAAACTGAACAATTGATTAAGAAAATTTGGTACATATACACAATGGAATACTACTCAGCACAAAAAAAAATCACATCATGAAATTTGCAGGCAAATGGATGGAACTAGGAAATAAAATCCCGAGTAAGGTAACCCAAACTCAAAGGGCAAATATAGTATGTACTCATTCACTCATAATTTGATAGTTGATATAAAGCAAAGGATAACCAGACTACAACCCACAGCTCCAGAGAAGCTAGCTAACAAGGAAGACCCAAGAGGGACAGACAGCTCACCCTGGGAAGGAGAAAAAGGTCAGATCTCCACGACTAAACTTGGGATGAGGTGTGGGCAATGGAGCATAGGAATAACCATAGATATTACTTGTAACCAGATTTTTTTCTCTGATTTGCTATTCTTTTATACTGTTCTCTGGTTACTTTCAATATCTTTTGGATTATTTTAGGAAACAGAAATGTTCAATTAAAAGTCATTTTAGAAAAGTAATTCCACATTCTCCTTCAAAAACTCTGTACATTGATTTATTGTCTCTATAGACATGAGGAGCACTGGATACTCTAAATCTTCCATGATGTCTGAGTGATTTATGCATAAACCTGAGTTAGGAAAAGCCAGAATTTAAAGATTTCCAGAGACGGGGGCTGGAAAGATGGCTCAGAGGTTAAGAGCACTGACTGCTCTTCCAGAGGTCCTGAGTTCAATTCCCAGCACCCACATGGTGGCTCACAACCATATGTAATGAGATCTGGCACCTTCTTCTGTATACATAATAAATAAATAAATCTTTAAAAAAAAAGATTTCCAGAGACATCTTATGTGGTAATATTTTGTTCTGCAATATATTGTGCACCTTAATAAACTTTTCTGGTGTGAGAGAACAGAACAGACACTGGATATAGAGGCCATAAAAAGGTGGTACACACACCTTTAATCTGAGCATTCCAAAGGGAGAGATTCATCTGGATCTCTGAGAAATCAAAGCCATACTGGAAACAGCCATGCATGGTGACTCACGCCTTTAATCCCAGGAAGTAATGTAAGGAGCAAAAAGCTCCATAAGGTGTGAGGACCAAGAACTAGAGACTGGTTAAGTTTTTAGACTTTTTAGCAGCAGTTCAGCTTAGATTCATTGTGGATGAGGATGAGGA
>CABHPQ010000072.1:13083-37945 GCA_902168405.1 Peromyscus aztecus
GCAGCAGTTCAGCTTAGATTCATTGTGGATGAGGATGAGGAGGCTTCTCAATTGAAGAAACAGGATTGGTTCAGAAGACGGCAAGGTAAAGTTAGATGTGGCCTATTCTGTCTCTCTGATCTTTCAGAGTTCACACCAATACCTGCCTCCAAGTTTTTTTTATTAGTAAGACCCTTTAAGACTCATACTACAGTCTTATGGCTCTTTTAATTATGGTTTAACTCGAACTCCTTCTTTACAACTCTGACGTACATACTTTTGTGTAAATTTATTTCAGGTTTCTTTTCCACATGATTCTCATTCTTTTCCTTTATCTCTTCTGGAATTACTTGAGCAGTGAGGCTTGACACTTTATCCTACCCATTTTTTAAATCGCCATTGTCAATGTTGCATGACACTTTGGTCATCAAGTTCATCAAGTTCACAGTGTAACACATGTTAAAAATTCCCTTTGAGAATATAGTGAGAGAATGAACAATGTTGACTTCTAAGCTTTTGGTTTTTATGATTCACAGTTAACATAATTACAGAAGTAGTTTTGCTTCAAATACATTTAAGGTTTTATTTACTATGCCTAAATTGTATATATAAACCTCAAATGTCCCTAAACTTTATAGGATGTAACATAACTGCACATTATGATTTTCCCAGACATGAAAATCTATTTTTAAAAATAGGATGATATTGTAATATTTGCTATTCTTAAAAGATAGTAGGTCATAAGGCTAACTGCTTTTTCAGCATTTGTAATCAAACTTCCATACTCTGCTCTGAAAGATGACTAAGACAACTACAAGGCATATATTTTTAAATCAGCCTCTATCTACATGTAGGCAGAATACACATAACCTTTTGAGTTATGACTTTACAATCCCTAGATAGATAGGGCTAGCTTCTATATTTTGGATGAGCTCACAGCTGTGGTGATATTTTATTTATTCATTAATAAATAAACCTTTCCTGGAGATCAGGGGTAAAAGGCCAGCCATTTTAAGTAAAGAAAGAAGTCAAGCAGCACATGCCATTATTGATTAGCAGGCAGGATCTGTGTGTTCATGGTCTGTAGATCTAACCAACCATCTTATTAAATAAGAAACAGAACCAATGCAAACAAGAAAGCCAAGAGGTCATAGTTAAGAGCTAAAATCTTACCCTTCCTCCTGCAGTGGTCCTACCTCTCCAAAGGAGAGCTACTTTCTGTGTTAAAGTCTTTATATAGAGTTTCTGTTCTGCCTTCTCATTGCTTGTAAACCCAACCACATAACCGCCTCATCACAGCCTGTCTGTATAGACGTCCAGGTGTTCTATGGTTGGTATTGAGATTAAAGGCATGTGTATCCAATGCTGGCTGTATCCCTGAACACACAGAGACTTACCTAGATCTGCCTACCAAGTGCTGTAATTACAAGCGTATGCCACCACTGCCCTGCTTTTCTATGGCTTGCTAATAGCTCTGACGCCCAGGCAACTTTATTTATTAACAGAAAAATAACATTTTAGTACAAAAGAAAATATCATCATATTTCTCCTTTTCTATTTTAATAAAAAGAAAAAAAGGAAAAAGCTTATAACTAACAAAAGAAAAACTATATACAAAAGTACAATAACTATATACAATACATACAAGTAATAAATACCTAAACAATGTCTAGTTCATTTGTATTTAACAATTTGTATTTAACAAAATCAGAGAAAATAATTCCATTATCTATCATATTGTATCTAATTCACTTTCTATCCTAATTAATCTTCAACTATAACTAAATAATCTTCAACTCCTTCAGAGACCCAAGAAGGAAATAATATTAGCTAACAAAAATAAAAACAGGAAGTGCATGCAAGCAACTTCCAAAAAATTGTGAGTTGACAGAAACAGCCAGCTGCCTGGACAGTCAACTGAGGTTTCTCTGCAGTTTTGGGGCATCATCTTCAGCCTATGGGCTTAGCGTATCTGACAGACTCATTTGTGAAGTAGGATGTACACAAAGTCAACAGTTCAACCTCACATTGGGTGAGAGCAGTCCATGTACCAGAATCACCTGAATTCCACTAGTGTCATGTCATGATTCAGGATTTTAAATTCTGGAAATCATTGATGGTTTTTGAATTCAGCTGTCCATTCTTGTTGGCTATGTGTGTATGTGGCTTCATCTCAGCATCCTGCTCTTCTTCACATCCCTCTATTAATTGCCATTCTATTTTTGAGAGGCGTGAGCTTAGTTACTCTTCAAGAATAACTGTTTCAGCTGCTGTTCCATTGCACATCAGAAGCCATCGGCCCATTGCTGCCTTCCAAGAAAAGGGCACTGTACCTTTTCCGGATTGCGAAGGCCACTTCAGGGATGGTGCCATATTGTCCTGGCCTCAGAAGATGCCTTTGGATAAAGCTATAACCACACTTTATTTGGCAAGAATCAGTAGTCCTTTGTTTCATGTCCTGTCTGTCCTGTTTGTCAGCAGTTGATTCGAGGATAATTTGTTGTCCAGTGGCTAACTTTTGCCACAATGAAAGTTAAATCCAATTGCAGTTCTTCAATGCCCATATTTTTCTGAAATAGAGTGGTACTACCAGAAGCCGACATGTCTCATAGTCACACAAAAAAAGAAAAATTTTCTAAGTTATTAAAACATTCTAAATGCCATATTCTGTAGATCTCTGAAGGGTTTGAAGATGACCTGTCTATCTAAAATATATCTGCTCAATCTTGAAAACATACCTAATATGACTACAAGTTCTATTATAATGTCTAACTACTAACTTTCATTTCTTTATATCCTAATTGTTGGTAATAGTAACATTCACAGATCAGAAAATTGTATTACATTGTTAAATGAACGGTATAAATACAGTTAGAAATATACATATAGCATTTTCTAACAATATCAATTTCAATATATATAATTTGTATACAATATAAAACAATCCAATCCAATGTAAAGTATTTAAAACTAGTAATTGTCTTTTTTTTTTAACAAGAACCTTAAATCTAACCTCCTTTGCTTAGCCCTTTTCCTAACTCTTGACAACAACTAGTAACCAACATCCCTAATCAATGAAAATTATCCCAGACCCAAAACCCATTAAAAGACCAAGAAAACCACCTGCCCCACACCACCTCTTTGGGAATGTGGGCGTTGTATTCTTAAAATTGCTTCCTGCTGGGTATGGACGAAGGTATCTTTATCCTGAAAATAAAAATTTTAAGTTAATTGTCAAATTCTAGGAAAGGTAACTATATCCTTCATTATCCAGTCTGTGTATAATGCCAAAGTTCAGGGTTTATCTCAAGTCCTTATTCAAGTAGTCTTTGAGACTGGATCATCTCAGCTAGCCCTCTCAAAATTGCTCTGAGCACTTTGTAGTTCAAAGCTGATCTGTAGATAATGTTTGTCATCTTAGTGATGTTATTATTGTCCATGTGGGATTGTTGTTGTTGTGGGGTCCCATCTTCTTCCTGGAGACTTCAGTTGATGTTAGGTCTGACCGTGATTTCCTGCAGAAAACTGATAAGAGTCTCGAACACAAAGACATGTATATGTAGCTAATTGAAGCATTTTTTTCTTTCTAGAATTAGTTAGTATTCTATATAACCATTCATATCTTAACAAAGTTGAAAATGGATATATATCTATATATATATTAATCTTGTAAATTTTGATATAAAATTCATACTTTAAGAAAAGTTTAAAGAATCAGAATAGAATCAAAGAGTTGAGATTAGTAATAGAATAGCCCCTTAATTAATTTGGCTTTTCTCCTATCCCATAGCAGAAGATGGCTCTTTTCTTCTGGCATAATACAGGGATTTTGCATTTTCCTTTTAACAACATGCTTGAGTTTAAAGAAGGAGAGAGCCATTCTCCAACTCCAAAGTCAGCTTTAAATTTTAATTGAAGTGGGACTATTAGAAGAACAATAGTGTTAAATCTTCAGAGAAAAGCAGAAACAAACATTTAGGAAGACATAAAATTTTTTAGATGATATACCCATACGCCATTTTACTCTGTTTCCTGGGATAGATGATTTGTCCCTTTTCTTCAGTTGTCTCATTTGTCCAATGTTCTTCAGATTCCTTAACCTTCATTCTCCTAAAAGACAAAAACAAAAACCTTTCCCCAAGGTTTTTTGAGTATGTTCCTTTTGGCAAATTATTATCTGAATAAATGAAAAGACATGTGTTACTGTTATAAGTTAGTTTAAATTGGATGTTCATGCTGGTTGATGAACTATCATCTCCTCTAATTAAGAGGTCTCTCTTGTTCTAATTGAACCTTTATCAATTTTGATGGTACCCACAGCTTATCTTCTCCTGTAGAAATAAAAGCAAAACCTTGTCCCCAATGTAACACATATCCTGGTTTCCATTCTGAGGTCAGCACATCCTTAAAGTATATAGACTGATTTAATCCTGTAGTTTTTTCTATTATCCAATGTCTCTCTGCAGCTGTTGTTCCTTTCTCATTAGCATTGAGAAAATTTAAAGTTAATAGAGCATTATGTAATCTGTTTCTGGGGGTTTTTGTTACCCCTTTATGTTTATTTAGCATATCTTTTAGAGTTCTGTTTGATCTTTCTATAACTGCTTGACCTGTAGGATTATGTGGTATACCTGCAACATGCTTTATATTGTAATAAGCAAAAAACTGTTTCATTTTAACAGAGACATATGATGGAGCATTGTCAGTTTTGATTTGTGCAGGTATACCCATAATGGCCTTAACTTCTAGCAAATGAGTGATTACAGAATCAGCTTTTTCAGATCTCAAAGCAGTTGCCCATTGAAATCCTGAATAAGTATCAATTGTATGGTGTACATATTTCAATTTTCCAAATTCTGCAAAGTGAAACACATCCATCTGCCAGATTTCATTCCTCTGAGTACCCTTTGGGTTACATCCTGCTGGTAATGGTGTTTGATTGTAGAAGGAACAAGTAGGACATTTCTTTACTATTTCTTTGGCTTGTTGCAAGGTTATGGAAAAATCCTTTTTTAAACCTTTACTATTGACATGATGTTTTTTATGAAATTCTGAGGCCTCCAGCATATTTCCTATCAATAATTTATCAATATCGTCATTGCCTTGTGCTAGAGGGCCTGGCAGACCAGTATGGGATCGAATGTGAGTTATATATAAATGATGACTCCTTTTCCTGATTGTATCTTGTAATTGAATAAATAGTGAAGTTAATTCTGAAGCATCAGGGATAAATTCTGCAGTCTCAATATGTAGTACTACTCTTTCAGCATACTGAGAGTCAGTTACTATGTTGAGAGGTTCTGAAAAATCCATTAATACCAACAGAATAGCATACAATTCTGATTTTTGAACTGAATAATAAGCACTTTGAACCACTTTACTTAAATTTTCAGATTTGTAACCTGCCTTTCCCTGTTTGTTGGCATCTGTATAAAATGTACGAACTCCAGATATGGGTTTTTTCCATACAACTCAAGGCAAGATCCAATTAGCTCTCTTTATAAGATCAATTCTATCACTTTTGGGATATTTGCTGTTAATTTCTCCTAAAAAATTACTGCAAGCTTTTTGCCAAGGTTCACTTTCTGTCCATAATTTTTCAATGTCCTCCTTAGTTAAAGGTACTACAATTTCTGCTGGGTCTATTCCTGCTAACTGACGAAGTCTCAATTTTCCTTTCCAAATCAAGTCAGAGATTTTTTCCACATAAGTTTTCAATTTTTTATTTGGTTTATTTGGTAAAAATATCCATTCCAATATAATATCTTCCCTCTGCATTAATATTCCTGTAGGAGAATGCCTAGAAGGTAAAATAACCAAAATGCAATCCAGCTTTGGATCAATACGATCCACGTGTCCTTCATGTACTTTCTTTTCTACCAAGGCCAATTCTTTCTCAGGTTCAGGTGATAATTCTCTTGGACTATTTAAGTCCTTGTCACCTTCTAAGGTTTTGAACAAATTATTCAGTTCATCATTTTTTACCCCAACAATAGTTCATAGATGAGCAATGCCACACCGGCGACGGTGTCGCCCATGTGACAAATGCCAATCTGGTGGTCTCACGAGGAAGGGGGGCACGTGTCTCTCGAGGCTAGGCCCCCGGCGGTCCCCTGGCAATCAGCCCGAGTAATGGTTCCTGGGTACATTGTTCCCTGAAGACCAGCCTTCCGTGGACGGTTGGCAAGACTCCTGCTTCTTTCCTCTTTCCTGACAATAACAGCCTCCCTGTGCCTGGACTCCGCAGACCCTTGCTTGACATACTTGATAACTCCTCAATTGTTACACTGACACTGCCCCCAATGATTCAAGCCCTTGGACAGGTAGCACAAAAAAAACCCTACTTCAGTGGGGGGCACTCATGGAAGGGTTAAAACAAAAAGAGCTGATGATTCAGGTTCCCACAGATTCTAAGGAAGGAAATGTAATAATAAAAAGATTGCTAGGTAACCCTCACTCAGCTCATGTAAACTCACAAGAAAAAAAACTTAGGCAACTCCCACAAAAATAGTTAAAAAGTACAGTCAATACCATATTAATGGAAAATGGTGGACACCCCCTCGGTAAAATCCCAAAAGTAGAAATTACTTAGATCCACTCCCTTTTACAGGGGCTTATGACTATAAAGGGAGTCGGTGGGTAAATCGGGGGGAAAAAGAATGTTGTGGAACCAGTTGCCTTTTATGAAAGGGCTGGCTAGAAACAAAAAGGTATGGTATACATATGATAGGCAGACAAGGTCAACTATATTGGGGGGTATGGCTCCTGTACTAAAGAGGTGGGCTAAGGCTCTTGGCAAGGACTTTGTAACTGTCTTTAATAAATTACTAGTAATAGATTACCAGTTATTGAGTACGTGGCCTGGCTCTTGGATTCAGGCCACAGCATGTCTCTGTCTGTGCATGTCTCTGTCTAAAAAGATCAATCATTCTAAAAACCACATTGTGTGACCACAAAAGATTGTGTCTATTGCTTTCTTTTGTTCCTTGGCTTAGTTCCTTGTTAACATTGTATAAAATCTCAGCCTAATGTTCAGTAAAATTGCAGCAGTTTCACAACATACTCTGGTGTCTGTGTCTGTCTGTCATCGCCGAATCCCAATTATCCTGAGTACCTTCACCCCATTCTCCCTCGGTCTAGTGGCCCTACTGAGACCCAGTCCGCGGCAGGTGGCGCCCGAACAGGGACATGAAGGACAGGTAATCTTTTCTCTTCTTTCTCTCTTTTCATAATTAGGGATCGGCTCCTGCCAGGGATCTGCAGTCCCGCCGGTAAAGGCTCACCGGTTAAGTACAGGTAATCAGAGGTAAACATGGGGCAACATCTTTCTAAGGAAGACAAGTTATTTGCATCAGTGATCACACACATGTTAGCAGACAGGGGCCTGAAGGTTTCTGACAGTGCTCTATCAGAATTTTTGACTTTACAAGAAAATGAGGAAACATATCAGGCATTTATTTCTCGCCTTGAGGAAGCTATCCATAGGATGCTTCCCCCATCTGAAGAGACAGATATGCTTCTAAAACAACTGACTTGGGAAAATGCCAATACCTTATGTAAAGATCTGATTAGGCCTGTCAGAAAAACTGGGTCATTGCAGGACTACATAAAAGCATGTATGGATGCCTCACCAGCCGTAATGCAAGGAATGGCCTACGCTGCAGCCATGAAAGGTCAGAGATTCAGCGCCCATGTAAAGAAAACATTTGGGGGAGGTAGTAATAATAAATCCCCAACGTGTTATAAGTGTGGAAAATCAGGACATATGCAGAAAGAATGCCCTTCTACACGGGAAAAAACTTCCCGGCCTCCACCGGGGGTTTGCTCTCGTTGTAGAAAAGGAAAACATTGGAAAAATGAGTACAAGTCAAAGTTCACCAAAGAGGGGGTTCCCCTAAAAGAGGAACCTCAGTCAAAAAACTAGGCAAGGGGCTTCCCCTTAGCCCCAAACTCAAAGAGGGGAAATTGGAGGACAGGGAGCTGAGTCCTATGCAACAGGACAAGCAAGCTTTAAATCCTCAAGCCCCAGAATTTACAATCTATGATCTGCCACGAGGAACCCCAGGAAGTGCAGGATTGGATCTGAGCTGTAGGGAGGATGTACTCTTGTCCCTCTGGGACGGAGTTGCAGTCATATCTACTGGAATAGTGGGAACCCTGCCACCTCAAACGGTAGGGCTAATATTAAAAAGGAGCTCTAACACAGCCACAAATTTTGAGGTCTTACCAGGGGTTCTTGATACAGATACAATGAGTGACATTAAAGTCATGATCAGACCATTAAAGGAGACCATACAGTTACATAAGGGACAGAGAATAGCTCAGATTATGCTATTACCTTATGTAAATCTGCCTACTCCTATCATGAAAGGAGATAGAGGCCAGGGTCAATTTGGATCTACTGATTCTAATGAATTGGTGGCTTGGGTCCAAGGCCTAGGCAATAGACCCTTTAAGGTGATACAGCTAAAAGGAAAACCCGTTCGGGGCCTTCTGGACACTGGAGCTGACAAAACCTGTATAACAAAAAAAGATTGGCCTTCCTCATGGCCTATACATAAAACAAGATCCTCTCTTATGGGGCTAGGAATGGCCTCGGGGGTCATGCAAAGCTCAAAAGTATTAAAATGGAAAACAGACAATAAGGAAGGCATGATACAGCCTTATGTGCTGCCCTCCTTACCTTTCACCTTGTGGGGTAGAGACTTAATAAAATCCTTGGATATCCAGTTGGTATCAATAGACTCAGAGACTGATCAACATTTTTCATAGGGGCCACTGCGAGTACCATTTATACAGATCCTATAAAATGGAAGTCTGACCAGCCTGTGTGGGTCAGTCAGTGGCCCCTTACACAAGAAAAAATACAGACACTAGAACAGCTAGTAACAAAACAGTTAAAAAAGGGGCATATAGAAGAGTCCAATAGCCCATGGAATACTCCTGTTTTTGTCATAAAAAAAAAGTCAGGGAAATGGAGATTATTACAGGATTTGAGAGCTGTTAACGTCACTATGGAAGATATGGGAGCCCTGCAACCTGGTCTGCCATCTCCTGTGGCAGTACCAAAGGACTGGTATATCATAGTCATTGACTTACAAGATTGTTTCTTTACAATTAAGTTACAACCACAAGATTGTCAGAGATTTGCTTTTAGTATATCATCAGTTAATTTTAAGAGACCTTATAGACGCTTTCACTAAAAAGTCTTACCCCAAGGAATAAAAAACAGTCCTCCATTGTGCCAAAAATTCGTGGATATGGCTCTCCTGCCTATCAGGAAGTCTTACCCTGAAGCGTATATTATCCATTATATGGATGATATACTGCTAGCCCATAAAAAAAAAACAAAAAATAAAAAAATACTCGAGGTAACCATCTACAGTCTCACCACTTATGGGCTTATAATGGCCCCAAAAAAAATTCAAAAGGACAGACCTCTGGGTTATTTAGGCCAATGGATACATGATAATTATATTACTACTCAAAAGGCTTCCATCAGGGTAGACAAATAAAAAACCCTAAATGATTTTCAAAAGTTGCTAGGAAATATTCATTGGGTAAAAAATTATTTGGATGTTACTACTGGCCAACTAAGTCCTCTATATCAAATATTACAAGGAAACACCCATCCTCGATCAAATAAAAGTCTTAATTCTACAACATTAGAGGCCCTACAAATAATAGAAAAAGCTTTAAAAAAGACAAAAATAAAATAATTGGATTATAATAGGCCTTAAGATTTATTGATTTTTGCCACTAATTATACTCCAACAGCCTGTCTTTGGCAGGCTGACATATTAGAATGGATACATCTTCCTCACACACAAAAGAAAGTTCTAGCCTCTTACCCATTTCTGTGTGCTACTTTGATATATCGAGGACGGGTTCGTTCTCGGGAGTTATTTGGTAAAGAACCTGTTAATATTATCATTCCCTATACAAAAAAACAATTAGATATTTTATTACAAAAATCTGATGATTGGGCTATAACTCTTACTGGTTATATAGGTAACATCGGGTTCCATTACCCTCAAAACCCAATTATAAAATTCATCAAAGAAACCCCCTTGATATTTCCACGGGTCTATGTTTCTCAACCTTTAAATACAGATGTGATGGTTTTTACAGATAGATCATCAAATAAAAAGTCTACAATGTATACAGAAGGGTTTGACCCCCTAGTTAAAAATAATCAACAGACTTCAGCTCAGCAAGCAGAAATAAAAACGGTTCTGCTTGCCTTGAGAAATTTTGCCCAGCCTCTCAATCTTTATACAGACTCAAAATATATAGTTAACTTATTTCCTACTATTGAGACAGCTTTGCTGACAGGCCCTTCTACTATACTTCCTCTCTTAAAGGAGTTACAAAACCTATTGTGGGCCCAAAAAAAAAAATCTTTATGGGACACATCAGAGGTCACACTAAGTTACCTAGACCTCTGAGTTTAGGAAATCAGATGGCTGATTTACTAACAAAAATAAACCTCATGACTATACAAAAAGCCCAAGACAGTCATGCGTTACATCACCAAAATGCTACTGCTTTAAAACATATGTTTCATATTACAAGAGATCAAACAAGACATATAATAAAAAAATATGCCCATTGTCCTCCCATACATAATAATCAAAAAATGAGAATAAATCCAAGAGGTCTCAAACCAAGAGTACTATGACAAATGGATGTTACCCATATTCCCTCCTTTGGAAGGATGGGATATATACATGTTACAGTAGATACATTTTCTCATTTTGTACATACGTCAGCACGATCTGGTAAAGCATTAAAAGATGTCACACAACATTTAATACAATGTTTTATGATTATGAAAAAGCCTTTACAGATAAAGACTGACAATGGCCCGGTTTATACATCAAAAGGGTTTACTTCCCTGATGGCCCAATGGAGTATAGCTCATACAACTGGGATACCCTATAACCCTCAAGGACAAACAATAATTAAAAAAACACATCAAACTTTAAAATTACAAATTAAGAGGTTACAAGCTTCAAATCTGTATTATTCGCCTCATCATGTTCTCAATCATACACTTTTTGTTCTCAATCATTTAAATACCAATACACTATATTTAACCCCTGCTCAGATACATTGGGGCCAAGCCCTAACTAAACAAAGACAGCCAAAAGTCATATAAAAGAATCTCCTTTCTGGAGCCTGAAAAGGCCCAGATGTACTTATAACCTCGGAACGAGGGTATGCTTGTGTTTTTCCACAGGATGCGGACACTCCCATCTAGATCCCCGACAGGCTTATCAGACCTACGCCACAAGAAAAAGATGAGACAAAAAAAAAAACCAAAAACTCCGAGAAAAGACATTAGAGACAAAAATACGGAAGCTTTCAATTTCCCCGAGACCACTGCCGACACTAACACAGATACATCATCTCATGACTAAAGCTCGAACCATTACAGCGTACAATAAAAATCCACCATCGACAAAACTTATATTTCTTGCTATGCTGTCATTGATTTCTGCTGCCACTGCTTCTCCCTCTCCCTCCACTTATTGGGCTTATGTTCCTAGGCCCCCCTTATTACATGCTGTGGGATGGTCTGATCCGGAGCCATATAAAATATTAACTAATAATACGGAAGTTCTCGGAGGTTTCCAAGATTCAGATGAAAGGGCAAGTGCCTCCTCCTTTGTAAACTTTGCAGGCAGCTCTGATTCATTACCCGTCTGCTTTTCTCTACAAGGAAAATTTCCGCCGGGTTGCCTGCCAATAAGCCTTCTAACTGACGCTCCGGACAAATCTGGTAAAGAACCTCAGTCTAGATGGATTTGAAAAACTCAATTTTTCTCACTCGGGTTAACAATACAAACTGAGAGGTTTAACAAGGTAGATTTTATGCCTCTAGACTCTTATGTTAAAAAGTTTAGGGATCCTAATCAGTTTTGGGATAATAGTACTACAACATACCCTACATGGTTGTGCTGTGGCTTTCCTCATGCTACATCTGGTTATACTATTATTAATTCTGACATTAAAATTTGGGACTTTTCTACATCCTCTGGTAAAAAAAAAAATATAACAAATATATCGCTGACAATTCAGCCACTAAGTTTCATGGATATACCATTAATAGATCTGGAAAACAGATATCCAGATGGTTTTCACCAGGATATGTAGAGCCTATATGGGTTGCTAAAACACCTTCTGGTGATATGAGACAACATCCAGGACTTTTTAGGTTGATAGCTGCTTCACAGATGATTTTACAAAAACGGCCCAATAAAACAGTTTCCTCGCCCATAGCGGTGCGAGCCTGTATTTCCTATCCTTTTGCTATATTATTGGGATCCTCTGCTCATGTTAATATTTCTAGGTTAGGCACTGCCTCTTATCATGTCACTTGTCATGCATGTATAGTTACAAATTGTATCTCTCCTAAAGAGAAGAATGGTTTTCAGGTTATGTTGCTTGTCAGACGTCCTCCGTTTGTCATGATGCCTGTTCAATTGCATAATATGACTTGGTATGATAATTCCGCTTTACAAGTTCTGAGACAACTTCATAAACTGATCAGGCCAAAAAGGTTTGTTGCTACCTTGTTACTTGATGTTGCTACATTGATCTCTATTATTACTACCTTTGCAGTGGCAACCACTGCTTTGGTACAAAAAATCCATACTGCCCAATTTATAAATAATTTAAATAAAAATATTTCCTTTGCTTTATCTAAACAAGCTATTATAGATAAAAAATTAAAAACTAAGATTAATGTTTTAAAAAAAATGGTTTTGACTTTAGGGCATAATGTAGCTAATATTAAAAAACTTATGGAGACACAATGCCATCAAAAATATAAAACAATATATGTTACCCCACTGCCCTATAATTCTTCCTCAAACTAAAAAAAGATCAAACATCATCTACTCGGTGTATAAAAGGATACCTCTATTACCCATGATTTAAAAGCGATACAAAAAAAATTTTCAGCTATGAGCCAGGCCCACTTATATTCAAATTCCTTATCTGCTCTGGCAGCAGATATAGGACAAAACATCAAGGCTTTAAATCCTTTAGATTAGATTCAATATTTTATTCTCATTGGAGTCCTAGCACTTCTTATCTTTTATGTTATCTTGATCTTTCCTTGTATTGTCAGGTCGCTGACAAAGTCCATAAGATTAGTCAAAAGGGCCATGTACGCCTTACGCCTTAAAAACAAAAAAGGAAAAACTGCCACACCGGCGACGGTGTCGCCCGTGTGACAAATGCCAATCTAATGGTCTCACGAGGAAGGGGGGCACGTGTCTCTCGAGGCTAGGCCCCCGGCGGTCCCCTGGCAATCAGCCCGAGTAATGGTTCCTGGGTACATTGTTCCCTAAAGACCAGCCTTCCGTGGACGGTTGACAAGACTCCTACTTCTTTCCTCTTTCCTGACAATAACAGCCTCCCTGTGCCTGGACTCCGCAGACCCTTGCTTGACATACTTGATAACTCCTCAATTGTTACACTGACACTGCCCCCAATGATTCAAGCCCTTAGACAGGTAACACAAAAAAACCCCTACTTCAATGGGGGACACTCATAAAAGGATTAAAACAAAAAGAGCTAATGATTCAGGTTCCCACAAATTCTAAAAAAAAAAATGTAATAATAAAAAAATTACTAGGTAACCCTCACTCAGCTCATGTAAACTCACAAAAAAAAACTTAGACAACTCCCACAAAAATAGTTAAAAAATACAGTCAATACCATATTAATAAAAAATAATGGACACCCCCTCGATAAAATCCCAAAAATAAAAATTACTTAGATCCACTCCCTTTTACAGGGGCTTATGACTATAAAGAGAGTCGATAAATAAATAAAAAAAAATGTTATAAAACCAGTTGCCTTTTATAAAAGGGCTGGCTAAAAACAAAAAGATATGATATACATATAATAGACAAACAAGGTCAACTATATTGGGGGATATGACTCCTGTACTAAAAAGATGGGCTAAGGCTCTTGACAAGGACTTTGTAACTGTCTTTAATAAATTACTAATAATGGATTACCAGTTATTGAATACGTGGCCTGGCTCTTAGATTCAGGCCACAACATGTCTCTGTCTGTACATGTCTCTGTCTAAAAAGATCAATCATTCTAAAAACCACATTGTATGACCACAAAAGATTATGTCTATTGCTTTCTTTTTGTTCCTTGGCTTAATTCCTTGTTAACATTATATAAAATCTCAGCCTAATGTTCAATAAAATTACAACAATTTCACAACATACTCTAATGTCTATGTCTGTCTGTCATCGCCAAATCCCAATTATCCTAAGTACCTTCGCCCCGTTCTCCCTCGGTCTGATGGCCCTACTGAGACCCAGTCCGCGACAGAGCAATGTCTCCAAATAATCTTTGAAAGTCTTTAAGAGTCTGTAGTCTATCTCTCCTAATTTGTACCTTTTGGGGTTTAATTTTTTGTAGCTCTATTTAATATCTTAATAATTAATAGAATCTCCTCTTTGTATCTTTTCAGGAGCAATTTGTAATCCCCAGCAAGGCAAAATTTTATTTACTTCTTCAAACATTCTTTCTAAAGTACCTGCATTTGAGTCAGCTAGTAAAATATCATCAATATAATGATAAATTATAGATTTAGGAAATTTTTTACGTACCACTTCCAATGGCTGTTGTACAAAATATTGGCACAGTTGGGCTATTCAACATTCCCTGTGGGAGGACCCTCCATTGAAATCCTTTTACCGGTTGAGAATTATTATAAGTAGGCACCGTGAAAGCAAATCTTTCTCTTTCTTTTTCTTGTAAGGGTATTGAAAAGAAACAGTCTTTTTAGCCGGGCGGTGGTGGCGCACACCTTTAATCCCAGCACTCGGGAGGCAGAGGCAGGCGGATCTCTGTGAGTTCAAGGACAGCCTGGGCTACCAAGCGAGTTCCAGGAAAGGCACAAAGCTACACAGAGAAACCCTGTCTCAAAAAACCAAAAAAAAAAACAAAAAACAAAAGAAAAAAAAAGAAACAGTCTTTTAAATCAATAACTATGAGAAGCCATCCTTTTGGTAACAGAGTAGGCAAAGGAATTCCAGATTGTAGAGAGCCCATTGGCTGAATTACTTTGTTAATTGCTCTAAGGTCTGTTACCATTCTCCATTTACCAGATTTCTTTTTAATAACAAATACAGGAGAATTCCAAGGGCTGGTTGATTCTTCAATATGCTGAGCATTTAACTGCTCTTCTACCAGCTCTTCTAAAGCCTGGATTTTCTCTGTTGTTAAAGGCCATTGCTGAACCCATACAGACTTGTCTGTTGACCATTTTAAAGGTAGAGCTGTTTGTGTTTTTGGAGGATAATCAGTTGTTGTGCCCTGTATTTTTATAACATGGATGGCTGGTGACTACTCATTAGAATAATATCTTCTAATATTTCTCTCAGAAACATGTACTAGTTTATGATTTGTTTCTGAGATTGGAGGGATGTTTATCTGAGTATTCCATTGTTGTAACAAGTCTCGACCCCACAGGTTCATGGCTATGTTAGCCACATATGGTTTTAATTTTGCTCTCTGTCCTTCTGGACCTATACATTCTAGCCATCTTGTACTCTGTTTCACTCAAGATAATGTCCCAATTCCTAACAGTTGAACATTTACCTCTTGAATAGGCCAAGTTGGAAGCCAAAATTCTGGTGCAATTATGGTAATGTCCACACCTGTGTCTACCAGACCAGACAACAAAACACCATTTATTTTTATTGTTAATTTTGGTCTTTGTTCATTAATGGAAGTTTGCCAAAATTTTTTCTTTATGTTTTTTCCTGAATTTCCTATTCTCTCTGTTTCATCATAATGACCAAGATGTTTTATTCCAATAGGAATTTGGTTATTTAATTGCTCTGAGTAGGGGTTTCCTCTATGACTGCAAGAAAAGTGTGAACTGGATTTGCTGTGGGGGCCTGCCTGAGGCACCTCTGGGAGTTTCCCAGGCCAGAGGCAAAGGATTACCTTTCTGTCCCTTGTTGATCTACATTCCTTGGTCCAGTGTTTTCCCTTACCACACCTTCTGCATACTCCAGAAGGAAGGGGCATTCTGTTGCCAGTGTTCCTTGAAGAAACATTATTTCTAGGAATGACCTGTTTACAGTCCCTTTTCAAATGTCCTTGCTTTCCACATCCAAAACATCTAACATTTCTCAAACCTTTTGACATTGATTCTCCTACCCACATATCAACATGATCATGAGCCTCAACATTAACCGTGTCTCTAATCCAATCTTCCAAGGGTGCAGATCTTGCCTTTAACAGCCTGATTATTCTTTTGCATGCTGCATTTGCGTTCTCAAAGGCCAAAGATTCAATTATTATCTGACTAGTCTCTGAATTTGTGATCATTTTCTATACTGCTGAAGTCAATCTTTGTTAGAAATCTGTGAAAGATTCTTTTGGGCCCTGTATAACCTTTGTAAATGACTCAGTTTTTTTTCCTGGTTCCTCAACTCTGTCCCATGAATTCAAGGCTGCCGTTTGACACAGAATTAAGGTTTGGACATCATATAAACATTGTGTTTGTACTGAAGCATATTGGCCTTCTCCAATAAGCTGATCCTGGCAGACTTGTATTCCTTTATCCCTCCATTGTTTTTCTATATTTTTAGCCTCATCTTTAAAACCACATTTTCCACTGGAGATTTTGTCCGGGTTCAAGAAGAGCCTGTGCCAGCTCCCACCAGTCCTGTGGTAGAATCCTATTACAAGTTGGCCAGGTGTTTAACATTTGTCTTACATATGGGGAATGCATGCCATAAGATGCTATTGCTTCCTTAAATCTTCGTAAGTCTAACATTTCAATTGGCATCCAAGTATTTTGTACATTCTCTGTACCAGGTAACTGGTGTACAGCAGTTTAAAATCTTTTCTTGTGAGACAAAGATTACAGATTCACAATAAGACAGATTCAGATTAAATAAAACTAAACAGTTTACATTGTGTGTAAAAATGCATGTAGGTTTGGAAGAAAGAGAAAAAGGAGGATAGACAATTATGTAGAGAAAAATAAAGTTTTAAAAGATAAAGTCTTTAAAGAGAAAGTAAAAGGAATATTAAAAATAAGCCATGTAATAGTGGAAATAACACAGAGAGTCTGGATTATACTGTCTTTGGGATTTCTAAACTGTGGAAAAAATTAATTATAAATGCTGCTCAGTTAAACCAATATGTATAATTTAAAGGTATCCTGAATTCAAAATTTGGATCTAAGGATATGATGCTTTGGAAAGGAGGCTCTGGTTTTGTTTCCATAGGAAGTAAGAGGCTATGGATTTGTTCCAGGTTACAATGGATCAGATTTCATTAATTCAGACCTCCTGAACATCAACAGATGATTCCTGGCAACAAAGGTTATAGCTGGTCTTCCCAAGATTTGTCAATTATCTCAAATTTTCACAGGATCCCCATAAGACTAGCAGTACCCCCTATCAGCAGGAAGTAGCATAAAACACTTTGCCTAGATATCAAAAAAATGGATTATGGATATTTGCTTTTGTTTAGGTTGTTGGTTACAAATTGTTATTGGTCATAGTCAACTTCTTTCTTAAAGAGGAAATGGAGATATGATATAGAATTATAGAATACAGATATGAGAGGATACACCGGGAGAATATTGAATCTAGTTATAAAGAGCAACTTGTATAAAATGTTTTACATTGGTATAGATTTTAGTTTATAGATTCAAATTTAAAGTTAAGTTTATTATACTATACATAATTCTACTCTTGTTTAAGGTATTATGTTATGTAACTCATTTAAATTGTAATGGGTAATTAAGAAATAGAGATTAATAATTAGTCTTCTATGATAATCAAATTTAAGATTTCTAGGTATACATAGATACATTTCAGTTAGGTAGGTAATCCTCAAACACTTCAAAGATCTGCAGAATACAGCATTTAAAATGTTTTGAAAACTTAGAATTTTCTGGACATGAGACACATCTGCTCCTGGCAGCATCAATTATTTCAAGGAGAATGATGGTCATTGAATAAACTCATTATGGAGTTTGCTTTCTTTGTGGCAAAGTTAGCCACTGGTCATTAAATGTGTTCTTGTGTCAAATGACTGACAGTATGTTGTATAAACTGGACATGCAGGACCCATACATAAGAAGGTGTACACTGAAATTTGCAAGGCAAGATCGTCCTTCAGGTTCCTTCTTTGCAGAAGAAACTGCCAGACATTTTACAGGACACAGAGAGAGGTGACTGAGAGACTCTAGCCCTATAGGCTGATGAAGAATGCCCCAACATTGCAGATGAACTTTTGATGACTGTCCAGGCAGGCAGGTGTCTCTGTCCTTTCCAGAATTTTGAATGTTGCTTACAATGCATTTCTTGCTTACTTCAGTAATTTTGTATCCTTCTGAGGTCTTTCACATTGTTGAAGACTAGATAGTTATGATTATAATTTTCTAGGTTATGATAAATGATAAGTTAGATATGAAACCCTACACTCACAAATATAGAATAAGTAAAATATTTTCTTTGAATTGGCCAAATATAAATAGACTAGATATTATAACTGTAATTCTTGCTTGATATCTATTTTCTTATATGTAATTTTACTATGTTACAGTTAAAACCTTCTTTCTTTATTAGACAGAAAAGGATAAATTATGTGTGATATTGCTCTCCATACTGTGAATGTGTTTCCCTGATTGGTTGATAAATAAAATCCTGATTGGCCAGTAGCCAGGCAGGAAGTATAGGTGGTACAAGCAGACAAGGAGAATTCTGGGGAGAGGAAGGCTGAGTCAGGAGTCACCAGCCAGACACAGAGGAAGTAAGATGTGAAGGCAGGACTGAGAAAAGTTACCAAGCCATGTGGCTAAACATAAATAATAATTATGGGTTAATTTAAGTGTAAGAGTTAGTCAGTAATAAGCCTGAGTTAATGGCCATACAGTTTGTAATTAATATAAGCCTCTGTGTGTTTACTTGGGGGACATAAGTGGGAGAGATTAGCCCTGACCACTGGCCAGCTGGGCAACAGGAAAACTTCCAATTACATTTGGCACCCCATGTGGGGCTCAAACCTATGACCCTGAGATTAACTGTCCCATGTTCTACCGACTGAACTACACTGCTTCTGTGGGTTTTTTTATTATATAAGACATTTTAAGATTCATATTACACATGAATGCAGACCTGGGCCCAATTGGTAAAGGTGCCAGTAGATATATTAAAAGCCTATTCTTATTAAAATTGATACATGGCAATCAAGAATCTCTGAGTGACTCCAGATCCATAAGAAAAAGCAAGCTATACTATATGGAAATTTTACTTTCATAGTGCATATCTAATTCCCTTGCTCCTAAATTAAAATAACAACGTGTTCCCTAAGTTGTGACAGAACTGTGGCACTAAGTAAGCCAAGTCTTATTCCTACAAAGAAATTTCTACAGGGTGTGTTTGACTTACTGGAAAAATAATTTGGGTTGCTATTCTGTGTGTGTGTATGTGTGTATGTGTGTGTCTGTCTGTCTGTTTTTGTGTGTCTCTGTGTATGTTAATGTCTTTTTTATTGGTTTAATCAGTAAATTTTGGGGATATTGATTCCAAAATCCAAAATCCATCCATACTGTCCCTTTTCACCATTATTCACTCTTTCCCAGAATCCATACCTCTCCTCCAGCTCCTTGGGTTCCTTTGTGTCCTAACTCCCTAGGATAGCAGATCCCAGGTAAGTCTTTAGTATGTCTTTCTGGTCTTTCAAAAAAGATTGAAAGTTTTTCAGTTTGTGATGGGAAGATGTATTCTTCAGAACTGACATCAATCCCACAGCAGGCAGTGTTATGGTTGTAACTTCAAACTGACCACAAGCAAGATGAGATCTCAGCATATTAACATGTCAATTACACTCTATGATAGACTCCCTCCTACGTGGAGACAGTCTATCACATTGACAACTGAGTGCCTATCTAGGATTTGTCATCACAGAGAAATATAATTTAATAAGTGAGTCTTGATTTATTCCCTCCAGTCAACAAAAGCTACAACTGCAAGCTTTGTTAAATTAGTAGTTTTCTCTTTCTTTAGAGAAACCATCAGAGATAAAATACCTACAGAGAGATTGATGATTGATGACTCCTCTGCATAATAAAGGTTCAGAAACCTGTACATGAAATGCTGTTTCAGTCCCGTTCAGGTCTTCTTGGAACTATTTGCTATTGTTTTTGCCATAAGTCTTTACCAGTAAGACAGAGGAGGGATCTTTGTGATTGTTACTTGTTATCACGGTCCTTAGAGGTTCTCTGCTTCGAGCTACCCCTTTCAAGATATCTCAGGCTCTATTCAGTGAGATGCTGCAACACATGGCAGCCATGGTGGGATAGGGATGTGTTTTCCTTTAGACTAGAACCACCTTTGCCTAACTGTATAAACTCCCCTTCCAGAAGAAGTCGATCAGTCGTTTTCTTTTTCCTAGTATAAACCTCAGTGCAAAGTGAATATTAAGAGACTATTTTACCTTTGTGAAGAGAAGCAATAGTACTGAGGAACTAATGTTGAATTTATGTGTATAAAAAGTACAAAAGTCATATATCTGTAGATACCAATAGCAAGTGATTCTATTGGGGTTTCTCTCACTGTACCAAATATAATTTTCATTGTTGGAGCTGGATGTTTACATCACTTATATCTGAATTTCTAATTGGTAGACATTATTTTGCCTTCTGGGTACTTCCTTGGTGGTATATGCATATAGTACCTATTTTCGCTCTGTATACTTGCTAATATTAGGTACTGTATTTACTTATGTGAATGAAATTTAATTTATAATATATTTGTACATATACACTGAATTAGTGATAATTTTCTAGGTGTAAATAATGATAACATACAAAAAATAGGTAAATGTTCTCCTGACCTTAATTCTGATATGGAGGCAATTTTTACGTTTATTGAATTCAAGTTTTAGGTAAAGATGTTTTAATGTTTTATATGATCAATATTGACACTTTATTCAATTGTATTTTATACCTGCAGTATATAGGCCTACAAAGTAATTCAAACTTCAGTAGGATAGTTGGGAGATGCAGATCGTGCTTTTAAATGGAACTAAGAAAAGCATAGTCATATGAACAAAATTCATTTTTATATTCAAACAAGGATTATTGAAGTAGGTTTGGTGCTGCCAGGAGCAGACATTTCTCATAGTCATAAAAAAGAATTCATGTTATTAAAAGTCCTTAAATGTCATATTCAGTAGATCTCTGAAGTGTTTGAAGATGACCTATCTAAAATATATCTGCTTTATGTTGAAAACATACCTAACATGGTTCTGTTTGTAAATGTGCCTTCCTCCAACCCTTGTAATTCCAGAGGTTTACATGATTGAAGGGGACATGATTCCTGTGAGTTTTTACCTAAATCTCTTTCTCTTTCCTTGAAGTATATTATAATGTCATCCACAGACATGACTATGTTTTCAAAGACAGCAAAGGAAATGCCCTGTACCTAGCCTTGTCTTTGCTGTTTTATCATGGATGAATTCTGAGATCAGGGCAAGGGCCATAGACATAAGTATTAAAAACATGACTGGGGGCTAACTTCATGATTTTTCTCCATGAAGTAATCCCTCAGACAATGGTGCATTTTGGTGGATGTATATTCTATATAGCATTGTATGTTAAGTAGTGTTTATTTCTATAAAGTGGCCAGAAGAATGTCCCTTTGTTCCACATTCCTCTTAAGTTTCCTGCAGTCTGACATGATCATGCCAAGAATTGCCAAGTACAAACATTTTAAAGCCAGATCCCCCAAGATCATTGGACTTTCTGTCATCCTATGCTGGTCCCTGCAATTTATTATTAATGGATTAATTACTCTGTTGTTGACAGATATCTGGGATGGAAGGAACTGCACTGGGTTTAGACATTTTCTATGCTATGCTGTGCCCAAACCTCAAAATCTAATCCACACCTTATACGTAAGCTTATTGGGCTCCTCTGATGTCATGTGTTTGAGACTCATGATGTGTTCCAGTAATTATGTGGTGCTTACCTTGTTGAAACACAATTAGAAGGTCTAACACATGTATAGAGTCTTGTGTCCTAGGTCATCTCTTGACACCAGAGGCATCTTTGTCCTGGTGAATACTTTTGTGTTCTTTTATACAATATCTGGCATTTTAAAAATATGTTTAACTTTTATCACTAGAATCACTATGTGGCTGGTCATTACCATTGCATAAACAGGTCCATGATTTCCAGCATTTTGCCTCTTTCTGCCCATCAGTCACTACACCTCAGTTTCCATGCTCTGCTGCACTTGCTAATATCAAACAACACATTACAATTCAGAGAGTTCCAACATTTACATTGCCTGTTCTCTTTATATTCTTTTGTTGTAACATTTTATCATTCCTATAAGCAAACACTTACTGAAAATTCATCTCTACACCTCAACATACTCCACTAGTGACTATTGCATCCCATTTCTACCCTGCAAACTCATTGAGTGACTCTGTGTTTGCATTAGTTTATGCTCCTTAGCAGTCACCTTCCCAGGCTCTAGTCCAATGTCAATCATCTTTGACTCAATCCTCATGTTCTATGACTCCTCTCAATTATAATATCTTAGACTAGACACTAATCCAAATGCTTTGACCCTCATTTTTTAGGCATTTTCAAATCCTCTACGACACTAATAAATACTGTTGACACCTAGAATCTTTGTCATTTTTTGGAGCACTTTTATATAACTCAGATACACAATAGTCCTATATTCCCTAGTTCCTTCAGTTTTTTTGCGCTCATTTAACTTCCCTCATCATATCTTTATGGCACCCAACCTCTTCCTTTTATTGATATGGCTCAATATAAAATGCTTTCCAAACTTGGGTTTTATGGGATGTACCCCAACTATGGCACTATTTAGAAAAATTGTGGACCTTTTTGCAGATTAAACATAACTGGAGGTGGTTATTAAGCATATAACTCCTGTGTATAATATTCTTGTTTCCTAACCCTTGGCTGTTGGTTTATAGTATGCAACCTTTATTATGCTCAGGTATTATCCCTGTGTCTCTTGGTACAACATGGCTTTTATGATGAAGGAATGCTGGAGTTGATTAAAAGTATTTCTGACATTAGGGCTGGCAAAGTAGATGTTTCCATCAAATCCATCACTTCAGAGAACAGACAACACCATGGGAGAGGAGGCAGAGAGAGTGCAGGAGCCAGAGGGAATGGAGGAGAAAGATCCTATGGACTCAAAAAGACTGAAGCGAAAAGCACAGGAAATGCATTGGTCTTCATCTAGTCTTCTCCCTATATATTATAGCTTTCCATTTAATATTTTTAATGGCCTCCTGAGTATATGAAGGGCAGGTATGTTTTGTCCAACCTCGATGGGATTTATTTTATCTCATTATATATATATATATATATATATATATATATATATATATATGTGTGTGTGTGTGTGTGTGTGTGTGTGTGTGTGTATTTCTTGTCATGTTATTGTTATATATCAGAAGCCTGTATTTCTAATGACAGAAAGAAAGTAGAAGATCAGATTGGGTGGGGAGGTGGAGAGGAACTGAGAGAGGTAAAGGGAGGAGTAGTTGTAATCAGGATATATTGTATAAGAAAGGAAACTCTTTTCAATAAAACAGAAAAAAAGGATATTTTGTTGCATTTGATAAGTCATTCATGTTATTTCTGTCTTTTAGTCCATCTGTGTGATGCTGTTTTTAGTGCTGACTCTAGCTAAACCTTCCCTATATCTTTAGATAAGTTGTGATAGCATTTTATTTTCAACTAAAATCACTGTATTGTAATGAATTCATGAATAAAAGCATTAAAGACCTACAATAAAATAGTCACTCAAATGAACATTCGCCCAGACCCAGTTTGAAGACAGAAAAATACCTAACTTGATATACTCTCACATAACTACCTTACTGCCACTTTGCCTAACATTACCTTTTTCAATCTCCTTTCTAAATGTCATAATAGAGTTCACCATACCTGCCTACATATAAACATTTGACCCTTATAGCATAGGGTCTTCATACAAGTGAGAGGATTTGATTTTTTTTTCTGAGTTGGTGTTACCTGGTTTAATACTATTCATTATAAGTCCATCAACTTCCCTACACATTTTTGTGATTTCTTCTATCAGTGTAGTTGAATAATAGTCCATTTTGTGTATGAAAACAAATCTGATATGGAATTATCTGTTAATGGATATATAGCTGGGCTCCATTTCCTTGCTATGATAAATAGAGCAGCAATAAAAATGGATTTGGATATATCTCTGTGAAAGTATATGGGGTTTTCTGGCTATAGGCCCAAGAGAGGAATAGCTGTGTCACATAGTAGTTCTTTTTTAGTTTTCTTAGGAGCCTCCATACCGATTTCCATAATTGTACTATGAATTGGCTTCCAAAATATTGATTAATCCAGCGTTACAGTGATTCCAAACTAGATATTAATAAAGGATATTTACAGACTAATCTCCCTGATGAACATAGATGAAAAATTTCTAAAACATGCTGACATATAAAATTCAAGATAACATCACAACTATCATTAATTTCCATTGATCAAATTTTTTACTAAGTGGTAAGGGAAGATGCTCTTTCTGAGACCTTGTTGAGGACTATTGCTGTAAGCTTTGCAAACCAACATGATTGTCTCTAGAGCAGCTAAAAGCAGGGTATTTGGGAAGTTGGGGATGAAGAACTTTTCTGGTACTGGTGCAGGCTAGGGCTGTTGTGAATGGAACAGCCATGGTTTCAGTTTTCTTTGCCATTAGACTGTGGGCTCCATAAGCTGTTTGTGAAAACTCTAAGCACTCGGGGTGCCCTAGAGAATGAGAGTGGGAAGAAAGCCACCTTT
>CABHPQ010000078.1:0-10290 GCA_902168405.1 Peromyscus aztecus
CAGTAGAATTCTCATAGGACCCAGTTGGTCAGCACTGTGGTCACCTCGGTCTGTACAGAAAGGAAAGGGGAACGTCTAGCCTTCCTTCCAGGGCAAACAACAGTGTCTGCATGTGGTACCCAAGACAACAGGAAGAGATACAATTGTCTTGACTAAGAAGTCCCGACCATGAGAAGAAAACGCTATTGTGAACATGGGTCACCAACTCAAATGCCTGGTGAAGCCAACACATAGAATGGGAAGCTGAAAGGACCCGAGGAACCTAAGGCCAGCTGCTCATACAGGCTGAAGGAGGGTCTCCCTTCTAGTCTTGACTCTGGTACTGCAGAAGTCCTATATTAGAGCCCTAATGGGACATCAGAAAGATATTATGGTATCATCATCATCATCATCATCATCACTATCATCATCATCCATCATTACCATCATCACCATCAAATCACTATATCACCATCATCATCACTATCATCATCATCATCATCATCATCATCACTATCATTACCATTATCATCATCATCATCATCATTATCACCATCATTACCATCAACATTATCACCACCATCATCATCGTTACCATCACCATCTTCACCATCATCGTCACCATCATCATCAGGATCTCATGTGTTCTAGAAGGACAAGAAACTTTCTATGTACCGAAGGATAACCTTACACTTCTCTCCTCCTGCTTCTACCTCCAGAGTGCTTGGATTGTAGACACAGACCATCATACTTGGTTTATAAGGTATGAGGGACTAAACCCAGGCTTCATGCCTGCTAGACAAGCAATCTACCAATGGAACTACATTACCAACCCTGAAGAATTTTATTTAGAGACACTAAAAGCCCAGAGGGTCAGTTTCCAGGATTGTATCATTCATTCCAAATTATCATTAAGGAAGCTTCTGAGAAAATGCCTGGTCTGATGAACTGTGCCAAGCCCTGCTCACACACAGAGCTTCCAACAAACGTCTGAGTTTTTCAGTTTGAAATACTAATGTTTAACCATAGACCACAAGACAGATGAAGAAAACTCACCCTTATAAAAGACAGATTCTAAAGTAAGACAAAAATAAGAAAGTAGGGGAAAAACAAGTTGGGCGTGGTGGCACATCCCTTTATTTCAACACTCCAGAGCCAACTAGATCTTGGTGAATTTGAGATCAGTCTGGTCTACTTAGTGAGTTCTAGGACATCCAGGGCTACTTAGAGAGACCCTGTGTCAAAATAAAACCAGACAACAACAACAATAAACAATAAAAAAATAAAAAATAAAAGAAACATCAAGAAAACCAGGGCAGAAAGAGGAAGCCAAAAAGCCAGCCATCTATCTGTGTGGGGAAATGTGTGAAAGCTGCTAACTCCTGTGGTTTTTGGAGCCCCAAAGCCTATGGAGTTTGCTGCAGATAGGATGCAACAGAACCGTAGCCAGTGGGGTAGTGACTCGGGCTGCGTGCAGCTCTGGCCTGTGCTGGTGACTGCAAAGTCACAGGCAGGTGGCTTTTTCATGCCCTGCATTGGGCGCCTGATCTAGCATGAATCCTAATTGGTCTTAATAATAAAAACCTGGAGTCAGATATCGGCATAAATGCTGACAGACCAGAGAAGTAAAGGAGTCAGCCACTAGAGAGCTTGTAAGAAGCCTCTGCCAATCCTCAGACTGAAAGGGCTGAGCTCCTGTTTCCAACCTGCCTTATCACTTCCTCTCTCCACTAAAGGTGTGTGTGCCACCACTGCTTGGCCTCTAGTGGTTAGCTCCACACTCTGATCTCCAGGCCAACTTTATTTGTGAGAACACAAACAAAATATCACCACAGAAAACAAAATAATACAGCTTTAAAAATGTTCCTGGGGCTGGAGAGATGGCTTGGCGGTTAAGAGCACAGGCTGCTCTTCCAAAGGTCCTGAGTTCAATTCCCAGCAACCACATGGTGGCTCACAACCATCTGAAATGAGATCTGGCACCCTCTTCTGGCCTGCAGTCATACATGCTGTATACATAATAAATAAATAAATCTTAAAAAAATTATATAAAAAAATGTTCCTAACTGAACCCTTTATTTTGAAGTAATTGTTTTTGCCTCTATAAGGAGTAATGAAGAGCTCTATTATAAATTTTGCCCAATTTTTTCCCATGGGAACTGCTACAGACTGAATGTTTGCTGACCCCACAAAGTCATGTGCTGAAACCAAAATCTGATGTTTTGTGTGTTGTGGGGTCTTTGTTAGGTGAGTAGGTTACCTCATAATATGAATGTGACTAGTGTCCTTATAAAGGAGATCCCAGAGAGCCACACGCTTCCCCCCATGTGAGAACACAGGGAAAAGTCAGCTGCCTATAAGCCACAGAACTAGCCTTCCAAGTTCTTTAATCCTGCAGCACCTTGACCTCAGAGTTTTCCCACCACAAGAGCTGTGAGAAATAAATTTATATTCCATGCTATGATCCAGCCTATGGGGCACTGCTGCAGCAGACCAGTCACACTAAGAGGCGTCTTGAGAACTTCTCATGTAACGTTGGTAGGTCAGTAACACTAACGTGGTCAGAGTCTGGGATGGCTATTGTACCATATTTACTATAATTAATATTCACAAATTCATGAAAGGGGATTAGGATGCCACTTTAGAAAGGTTCAATTGGAAAAGGAGAAAAAATTCACAGAAATTAGAAATATGGTTTGTAAAATACTGTATTTATCTTAGATGATCAGAGTAGCATCTCTCGTTCCACAAGCTTTTCTCATAAACTCACTCATATTCTTCACATTGGAATGTGTGATCCTGCCCCAATCCACTGCCTGCCTGAGCATTGCTTGTCCCACACTCTCCTCCTTCCCCCAGGTAAGGACCCCCAACTTTTGGAACCCCTTCACCTACAACACCTATCCCTGAAGATTATGAGTCCTATGCACCTCCCCACGTAGCAACACCTACACCTGACAAGACACTCCCTAAACCCTGTCACCAAAGGACTAACTGCAGGACCTGGTGAGCTGTCCTCAGACTCCAAGGATCAGCAGTGAGAATCTTCTAACTCCACAGAAGGTCTGACCTGGGGTTCAGAATCTTCATCTAGCTGAGTCAGGACCTTCTGATACCCCATTTGTATATCAACAACTGTCCAAAAATTGAGCTCCAAGCACCATCCTGTTTCCCCATAACCTGACAACAAACAGATCCAAACCCCTACTCAACTAAGGTGAGACCAGATACCCATTCCAAGAAATACCTTCTGATGATTTGGTTTCATTGCAAAGATACAAGCAACATGAGCAACAAAGATAAAAGTTCTCTTTGAAAAATAAGTGCTCCCATAGTAATGTGCCCCGAAAAAAAGCAACTTAGATATCACACAAGACAATGACCTTAAACCAACAATAATACATGTGCCCAAGGAACTTGAAGAGGATATGAATGAGCACCAGGATGAGGACTTCAAAAAACATAAACACTTGAATGAAATAATGAAAACAATTTGAGATATGGAAATATAATTTGTTTCACAAATCCTAAATGGTCTTATAATAAAAACCTAGAGCCAGATATTGGGGTGAAAGCTGAAAGATCAGAGGAAACAAGCCACAGCCACTTCTCACCTCGCCAACTCCTCAGCTGGAAAGAGAAGATCCTGTCTCCATGAATCCTCAGACCAAATGCCTCTGAGTCCTCAGCCAAAAGGGACTAATTCCTGTCTCCTCCTGCCTTATATTCCTTTCTCTGCCCAGCCATATCACTTCCTGTCTCAACCTTCCTAGTGCTGGAATTTAAGGCGTGTGAACCCAAGTGCCAGAATTAAAGGTGTTGTGATCCCAAGGGCTAGAATTAAAGGTGTGTGCCACCACCACCCCCATCTTCTGTGGCTAACTCCATGGTTAACTCTGTGGCTGGCTCTGTCCTCTGATCTTCAGGCAATCTTTATTTTTTAGATTACAAATGTATTATCACATTTCCCTTTCTTGTCTAAAATAATAAAAGGTTATATCTAATATAAGAAAAACTGTATACAATAAGTACAATAACTATATACAATATATACAGTCAAGAATTACATTAACAATGTCCAGTCCATTAACATTTGACAAATTCAGAGAAAACACTCCATTGTTTATCATATTTTGGTGAGTTCAAAGTGTTGTACCTAATTCACTTTCTATTCTAACTTGTATGACCAACCAAAAACTGTCTTTTGATGTCTTTCAAACTTACACACTTTACACATCTTTAGTGAGTTTCTTTTCTGAATTTGTTAACAAGAACTATATCTAGTCTTCAATTCCATCAGAGACCTGAGAAGGAAATAATATTAACTGAATAAGCAGGGAAGTGCAAACAAGTGATTTCCAAAATACGTGAGAAATGACAGAAACAGCTGACTGCCTGGACAGTCACCCAAGGTTCCTCTGCAACACTGGGGCATTCATCTTCAACCTACAGGCCTAGCATATCTGACAGACTTTTCTGTGAAGCAGGATTTTCTGAATGGCTGTCCCACCTTGTCTTGGAAAAGTTTGGCAGTCCTTACTTTTGTGTCCTGCTTGTCCATTTGGACAGCATACTGTCAGCAGTCAAGGTGAGGACATTTTCTTGCCCAGTGGCTAACTTGCCACAAAGAAAGTAAACTCAATGTGGAATTTTCTTCATTGTCCATCACCATCTCTGAAGTAGATTGGTGCTGCCAGGAGCAGACATGTCTCATTATCATAAAAAAAATCTATGTTATTAAAAAACCTTAAATGCCATAGTCTGCATATCTCTGAAGTGTTTGAAGACTATCTAAAGTATATCTCTGTTTGACCTTGAAAACATACCTAACATGACTACAAGTTCCATTGTAATAGGTGACTACTAGCCTACATTTCTTTATTATCCTAAATAGTTGGTAATAATAACTTTCAAGGACTAGAAAATTGCATTACATTGTTAAATGAGCTGTTTAGGTATGATACCTTGAACAAGAGTAGAAATATATGTACAGTATATTCCAACAAAAATAATCTCAACTTTGTATCAATATACAAAGACTCATATCAATGTAAAATATTTTAAAACTAATAGTTGATTTTTAAAAGTAGATTCAATAATCTACCTTTTTATCTTACATCTATATTCCTGTATTTTTTCAGAGTAGATTCAATAATCTACTTTTTATCATATCTATATCCTCTTTTTTCTTTTCTTTTTTTCCAAACAAGAACCTTGAATCTAATTTCCTCTGTTCAGCTTTTTTCCTGACCATTACCAATAACAACCTGTAATCAACCACCAAAACAATGACAATTATCCATAACCCACGGAATGACCAAAAACCACCCACCCCATCTCTTAGAAATGTGGACATCATGTTCTTAAATTTACTTCCTGCTGTCTAGGGGAGTGGTGACATCATCTTTAGGGGATCCTGAAAAGAAAAATTTTGGGTTAATTGTCAAGTCCTGGGAGAGGTAACTGTATCATTTGATGTCCAGTCTCTGCATAATGGGAAAGTGCGGGGCTTGTCTCAAGTCCTAGCTAGAGTAGTCTGTGAGGCTGGATTGTCTCAGCTAGCCATCTCGAAATTGTCCTGAGCAGTTTGTAGTCCAAAGCCGATTTTTGGGTGGTGTTTGTTAGCTTAATGACATTATCATAGTCCTGACAGAATTGCCATTGTGGGGCCCCATCATCCTTTTGGAGACTTCAAAGGTCACTGTTAGGTGTGGTCATGGTTCACTGCAGAAAACTGATAGAGACTCAAACTTGAAATCATGTACAGGAAGCTAGATGAAGCCTTTTTTTCTAGAATTAGTTAGTATTCAATATGATCATTAATATCATGACAAAAGTTTAATATATATATATATAAATCTTATAAATTTTGATATAAAATTTATACCTTAAAAAAGTTTTAAAGAGTCAAAATAAAACCAAAGGATTATGAGATTAGTAGCAATAGAATAGTCCCTTAGTTTTGGTTTTTCTTCTGTCCCATATCAGGTGGCTTTTCTGACATGAGACAGAGATTTTGGATTTTACTTTAACAAGCATGTTGGGTTTAGAGAGGGAGAAAGCCACACTCCCAACTCCAAAGCCAGCTTTAATTTTTAATTAAACTGGGACTATATAAAGACCATTTGCATTATGTGTCCGTAGAGAACAGTAGAAACAAATACTTAATAAAATTTACGAAATTTTATCCTGTTGGAGATATGATATACCAATAGGACAATTTGCTCCAAAAACATGGGACATTTTTTTCTGGATGATTTGTCCTTTTTCTTCAGATGTCTCATTTGTCCAGTGGTCTTCAGATTCCTTAGCTGGATGTCTTCATTCTTTTGAAAGACAAAAACAAAATCCTTCCCTAACCCTGACTTTGGAAAGTTTCCAAATCTAATCTCTATCAATTTTGATTTATGGCTTCTTCTGAATTTTTGTTCTCTCTTCTAAAGCTGTTCTATCATCCAGAACAATGTGGTTTCTTACAATAGGCATTAGGTTCTTTAATTGCTCTGGGAAGGAGTTTCCTCCATGATGACAGGAAATGACTGAACCAAATTTGACATGGGGGCCTGTGAGATTCCCCTCAGGGAGTTTCCTGACAGCAAAGTCAAGGGATTACCTTGTCTGCCCCTAGTTGACCTACATTCATTAGCCCAATGTCTGCCTTTGCCACATCTTCTTCATAATCCAGAAGGGAGGGGTGTTCTATTGGAATTGTTCCTTTAAAAAAACACTGTTTCTAGGAATGCCCTGTTTCCAGTCCCCTTTTAGGTGACCTTGTTTACCACATTTGAAACATTTGACATTACTGTTTTTCTTCAAACCTCTGGAAATCACCCCTCCTATCCAAGCATCATCATGGTCATGAGATTCAATATTGATTGCATCTCAGATTCATTCCTCCAAGAGTGCTGATCTTGCCTTTAATGGCCTAATTACCCTTTTTGCATTGTGCATTAGCATTTTCAAAAGCCAGAGACTGAATTATTATTTGTCTAACTTCTGAATTTGGTATCATTCTATTTATTGCTGAAGTCAGTCTTTGTAAGAAATCAGTGAAGGTTTCTTTGAGACCCTGTTTAACTTTAGCAAATGACTCAATTTTCTTTCCTACTTTTTCAATTCTGTCCTGAACCTTCAAGACTGTCATGCAGCATAAAGCCAGGGTGTGGTCATCGTATAAAGATTGTCTTTGTATATCAGCATAATTGCCCTCCCTATAAATTGTTCTTGGCAAATTTCAATACCTCTAGCTCTACTTCATTGTTCAATGGTCTTAGCCTCATCCTTCTACCAGGTCTTCCATTGTAATTGTGGACCAGCCTCTAAGACAGCTGTAACCAAATCTTTCCAGTCTTGAGGGATAATTCTATTACAAGTTGACCAGGAGTTTAATATCTGCTTCACAGATGGTGAGTACATGTCATATGAGACTATTGCCTCTTTGAATTTCCTCAAATCTAACATTTGCACAGGAGTCCATTCAGTTCTTACACAGTCTGGGGGATATCTATCATTTGGCAGTTCCTGTAAGGTTACTGGATAGATTAAGGTTGGCTGTTTGAAAGCCTTAGGCTGTTTCTCTGTAACCTCATAATGCAATGCTAAAATTGGTTCTCCTTTAAATTCCTCTGTCTGGGTCTGAATATCTCCATGATCTGTTTTAATAAATTTTTCTAAGACTTACATCTTGGCACTCATATTAACCAACTTGGCACTTATATGAACCAGCTTTTTTAGGGATAAAATCAGAATGATCAAACCGATAATGTTCATAATTGACATTACCTCAATCCCATCTAAGTTAATTATCCTCTCATTTAATTGTTCCATTTTCAGACCGTCTAGTGCGTTATCAGAGACCAAATTCCTTCCATTGTAATAGTGTTTCCCATTTTTTTTTTTTTAATGTAGGGGGAAAAAAAAAACCTCTCTTTTAACTAATTTCTCCCTTTAAGAAATCCCAATTGACTCACCAAATCTGCGGACAGTGACGATTCAGATGACGGTGTGGCAGCAGCCTGAGGAGGGGGCCAGAGAAAGCCGTGACCCCCCGGGACAGGGGAGAAGCCAAAGAAGCCTGAGCCTGGACCTGTGGAGTCAGCTGTCTGCACAGAGTTGTGTGTGAAAGCGGCTAACTCCTGTGGTTTATGGAGCCCAAAAACCTATGGAGTTTGCTGCAGAGAGGTTGCAACAAAAACTTAGCGGCAGGGTGGAAACTCTGGCCCAGGCGGGGTGCAGACTCCAGGCACATGCAGCTCCAGCCTGAGCCGGTGGCTGCAAAGCCACAGGGCAAGAGGCTTTTTCGTGAATTCGTGCCCCAAAAGTTGTTGGCACCAGATGTTGCACGAATCCTAGTCTTATAGTAAAAACCCAGAGCCAGATATTAGGGTAAATGCTGAAAGATAGAGGAAATAAGCCACAGCCACTTCTCACTTTGCCAACTCCTCAGCCAAAAAGAGAACATCCTGTCTCCACGAATCCTTAGACTGAATGCTTCTGAGTCCTCAGCTGAATGGACCTCGTTCCTGTCTCCTCCCATCTTACAGTCCTTTCTCTGTCCAGCCATATCACTTCCTGCCTCAACCTTCCTAGTGCTGAAATTAAAGACTTGTGCCACCACCACCCCTGTCCTCCATGGCTAACTTTGTGGCTAACTCTGTGGCTGGCTCTGTCCTCTGATCTTCAGGCAAGCTTTATTTCTTAGATTACAAATATATCACCACAGTAATTTAATAAGAGATAGAATCTCTGAAGAAAAGCCAAACTGAAGTATAGCTGGAAATGAAAAATTCAGTAAGTCAAATACTGAATCAGAGTGAGGCTCAATGGGGAGCCTCAGCAACAGGTTGGGACAGAGTGGGAGAGAAACTGTCAGGTCCTAAAGACAAGGGAGAGGAACTGGATCACTCAGGCAATGGAAATGTTCACTCTAAAGGAACCACGAAGGATACATGCAGGAATTCTGGGACACTATAGGAAGGCGCGATTGTCCTTCCTCTGGAGTCTGGGGAGAACTCTTAGATACCACACAGTTTTTACATTACACCAAGTATACAATGCCTGTCAACTCCATTTTATCAACTCTTCATGATGAGAACATGTATGGATTTCCTGTATAATTCTCATATGTAAAGATATGATAATTCAAATGCAAAGAATCCTAGCACTTTAGAGATAGTGTGAGTAGAACTGGCTATGGGTGGTGAGTCTACGGTGTCAATCTGGTTGGCAAAGTGAAGGACAAGATTTATTAGGTTTTAAGGTCCTGTTATAGTACACAAGCAATTTCCCACCTATGATTTTACCTAAACCTATTTCAATTCAGTTTAAAAGGAAGGAAGGAAGGAAGGAAGGAAGGAAGGAAGGAAGGAAGGAAGGAAGGAAGGAAAGAGAGAAAGAAGGAAGGAAGGTCTACCAGTTACCTTGATGGTGGTGATAGATCTGTGCATTGTATTGATGAACAAGCCAGTGTCTGGTCCCCGGAACAGGTCAGCCTGTATCAGCTGAGAACCTTCTACAAACACAGATTCTTGGTTTTGCCATTGATCCACCAGATCAGAAAAGCTCATTTGGGCGTGCAAATCTGTTCACTAACAAGCCCTCTGAGTGATCCTTTCAAGGGTAAAACTACTAGTCTAAGAAAGAGGATCAGAGCAGAACAGACTAGACACAGGTTCTCGGAGAACCCTCAGTCTGTTTCTGTTGACATTAGAGACTATTTTACTTTTAAATGTATGTGCATAAATTTTTGCCTGCATGTGCACCACATGCATGCCTGGCGTCCACAGAGGGCAGAAAAGAGAGGTGGAGTCTGTAGGAGGGCTTCAGAGTCCCTGAAGCTGAGGTTACAGATGATAGTGAGCCAGGTTGTGGGGGCTGGGACTTGAACCTGGATCTTCTCCAAGATCACTAAGTGCTCTTAACCACTGAGCCACCTCTCCAGCCCCCGTTGAAGACCTTGTCTTTTAAGATAGTGGAGAGCAAACCCTGAAGAGCACACACACACACACACAAAAAAAAAACCCCTCTAAAAATTGTTCCTCTTCTTGGTGCTTTGGTTCCTCAAGGGAGAATTTGAAAAAAACAAGAGAAGTATGTTTTGAGACACACAGAAACTTTTTAACAGGTCCCGGCGCTGCACAGGCCCCAGTAGTAATGAGCCCAGCTCTGCCTCCCGAGCCCTGTCCAATAGGTTCCCCCTGAGATTTCCCCGTGCCTCTAGGGCCCCACACATGTAGCCCACATGAGGGATGGCCAGGGACTGGAAAGCTGAAACCTCAGCAAAGGACCTCCAAGAAGATGTAAGCCATGAAG
>CABHPQ010000081.1:0-32556 GCA_902168405.1 Peromyscus aztecus
GGGTGCCCAGGCTTGGCAGCCATGGTCTTTACCAGCCAAGCCCTCGCTCCAGCCCTGTGTGAACTTTTGTATAATCGACGTCAGAAAGCAGGAGCACAGAAAGTCCAGGAGATCTGAAGAGAATATTGAGTCTATAAATCAAATTTCTTGTCATCAAAGATCAAGATCTTGCTAATAACTGAATTGCGGGAGGAGTCTGGACTGTCTTTGAGGAAGAAGGAACGCCGCCGACTTGGCGGTCCTGGCCCAGAGCGATAGCGGGGGAGGCGGGGAGCCTGTGGCAGAGAAATCTAGAATGTGATTACACACAGGCCGTGGCTCACACTCTGATCTTGGATAAGTAGGTTAACCACGTGGTGTCCTGTTCTCCCATCTGTGAGATGGAGAGATAAGGCTGGACTGTTGGGTCCGGCGTACAGATAACTTCCGGAAAGCCCTTTGAGCTTCTTGGAAATCGCAGCTGAGATATGAAGAGGCGCCAGTGTGGTGGCCAGTGGCATGATCTGGGTTCAGGCTGGGTAGCCGGAGTCCCGGAGCTGCAGCCGAGCCTCAGAACACCCCTGGAGGCCTCAGTCTCCTCTTGCTCCCCGGTTGCTTTGTCCTGCCTTCTGCCCTGCCCCACTCCCAAAGGGGCACCCCAAGCATCTCTTGGTGCCCCGCTTTCTGTAGATAGTGCTTCCTGTCACTCATCTCGGCTCCTGCCCTTCTATCCTCTACCCTGATACACCGTCAAAACCTGCTCACTCTCTCTACTATAATCTTGTCCTTAAGAGCCAGCCTGTCACACAGAACACTCCCGGGGGTAAGAGTTTCAAAAGCAGCGGCTCATTTCATCTCTGCAAGAACTCTATGGGGTTCATACTATCCCCCTCTGACATATTTTTAAGACCTTCTCTAACATATTCCTCTAAGATACAACTCTCCCAACGCTTGGGAGGCAGAAGCAAAAAGGTCTCAAGTTCAAGGCCCTGCCCGAGCTGCATATTAAGAAACTGTCTCAAAACAAAACAAAAATAAATAATAACAACAAAAGCAACCCACAAAACCCTCTTGCTTTATAGGTACATGCTACATCTTAGCACTTTTGCTAAAGATGGAACAGATAGAACTCCCTTGCCCTGGATGCTCAGATAATCACTCTGAAAGACCCTCAGAGTCTTTGCAGATGGGATGAACATCCCTCAAAACTGAGTACATGTCTCCATGTCCCCGGCATCTCGAGAGTTTTCAGACACCCACAAGGTGTAGATTGAACACCCTGGCTGCTGGAACCAATGAAACGGTCCAGTCAAGATTTCACAGTTTGTCATCTAAGTTTGGCTCTGCCCAGGTAGTCAGGAGCCCAGGTTCCTGGGGTGGGGTGGGGTGGGGTGGGGTGGGGAGGTTGAGCCCTCCTTACTGTCCTCAAAGACATCTTCATTCGACAAGTGGGTGAGAAAGGAGGGTGGTGGATGGTGTGGAAGGCTTCAAATGACCAGCCTGGAAGTAGAGACTGGTTCCCTGTGTCTTGCCTTATAATGGTCACAAGTCTCACCCACTTCCCAGAAACACTGAGAGAAATGATCCTAGCCTGCTCCCAAGTAGAAAAAGGTGAAAACTAACAGGACTGACTGCAATAGCATCAAGAATAGAGAAACTGGGTGGGGCATGGTGGGACACGCCTTTCATTTCAGCATTTAGGAGGCAGAGGCAGGTGGATCTCTCTGAGTTGGTGGCCAGCCTGGTCTACATACTGAGTGAAGAAAGAAAGCTATTGACTGTCGAAAGAGACCGGAGAGAGAGGGCTCTTTTGGGGGTGAGGGGGTGATAAGACGAACTCGTGAAGTGGACAGGAAGACCTGAAAGCCCCTCCCAGGCACCTGTCCCTCCTGCATGCCAAAGAGAACCCTCTCCCACCTATCCTCAGCCTCCTTCCTCTCTCAGAGTCCCCCGATTGTTGCCTTGCTGTGTCTTCCAATTTAATTAGATGGATTCTGAAAAATAAAAAAAAAAAGAACAAAGCTGGGCACTGAGGCTCCCAGCTTTAATCCCAGCACTAAGGAAACAGACAGATCTCTGTGAGTTCCACAACAGCCTGGTCTACAGAGTGAGTTCCAGGACAGCCTGGTCTACAGAGTGAGTTCCAGGACAGCCTGGGCTGCACAAGGAGAGCCTGTCTCTCTCACACTCACAAAGAGTCAGAATGGAGGAGTCCACCCGCACCCCAAAGGTTTTCAGCCCACGTCACTATGTCAAGAATTGCCAATAAATGGCTTGAGGTATTGTGGAATCATGTTTTTGTTTGCTGTTTGTTTTATTTCTAACAGTGTCCAGCTGACAACGAGAGGAACTTTTAGCTCAGTCCACATGGCTCAGAGACTCCTCGGGGTAACAAACGAGCAAACGAATAAAGAAAGGAATGAAGGAAGACCTCCTTGGAATCAGCAACCAACCAAAAGTCTAGATTGAAACCATGACCGGATGAATGAATGAATGAATGAATGCATGCATGTATTATCGACTAATGAGAAGTCTGTGATGCATGATGCTTGTTAGGATCAATAACCAATCAGGAGTCTTAGCTACAAAGGAGGCTGTTATCCCAAAGATGAATATGAGAAAAACTGTCTACTCTGAGAAATGTGCTTGTGACACATGCCACACCCCACTCTCTGTACCTTCATCCCGGGCATCCCACACCCTCTCCCTCATACTCCTGTTATCTGCTCACCACAGGGACAAACTGAATTGCACTCACGAGGTAAAACTGATGTCATAAAAATACCACCTTCCAGACTGGAGAGATGGCTCAGTGGTTAAGAGCACTGACTGCTCTTCCAGAAGACCCGGGTTCAATTCCCAGCACTCACATGGCGGCTCATAACTGTCTGTGACTCCAAGACCTGACACCCTCACACAGACATACATGCAGGCAAAACAACGATAACCATAAAATAAAAATAAATAATTAAAAAAAAAAAACACTGCCTTCCCCAGCTTCTGCCTCCCCTTCCATTCAAGGTAGGGTTTGTGGAATGTCTTCAAGATCTCAGGCCCTCTTAACCATTCTGGGTGTGTCTGAGTTTAAGAAGGGAAGCTGTGGAATGTGGGATATGAAATATCCCCACAGGCTGGTGTGTTCAGTGCTCGAAGGCCAGCACTATTTTTGAAGGTGGTGCGAGTTTTAGGAGGTGGGCTTACCTGAAGCCCACAGGCCACTGACAGCCTTTGAAGCTTATACTTAATGCCTACTCTCAGCCTCTCTCTGACTCCTCCCCCTCCATATGCTCGACATGGCTCCAAAATCAATAGACGATGGGCCGAACACGATGGGCGTGAGCCAGAATCCATAGTCCCCCTTTTTGGTTGTTGATGTCTGCTTGGTATTTTGCCACAATGATGTGAAAGTTGCCAAAACAATACCCAGTCCAAAGCAATCTGTTTCAGCTCACTGCTGTAAGGAGGCGAGCAAGCGGCTCAGACCCTCTTCTGAGCCCTCATCATCCCACTGAAGGTTCTTTTGTTCTCTAACCCACAGATCTGATAGGTCTTGGATGTGGTGGGAAGGTGCTCCATGCAAAGTCCAGGGCAGCAGCCTCCAGTGAAGAATTCTCCCAGCTCCAAACCTGCTCAGGTACCATACAACACCCTAGCTTTAGATCAGTGTTGTAGTATGAACTCCATACAACACCCAGCTTTAGATCCCATGTTGTATATGAACTCCAGTGACTCAGTTTCTCCTCTTTTCCTCTTTGCTAAGTTTCTCAATAGCATGTCCTTTTAAATTTTATTTCTCAAAGAATAACACTCGATAAACATACCTGCCAGCCTTTGCTGGTCTTCTGACTCTTGTTTTCTTGTTTTACACTAACCTAGTGTATGTGAAGGAAACCCTTTAATTCAGCTCCACAAACTGGGTGACCAGATGTGGCCAATCAAAAGTTCAGAGGGGAATAAAATCTACAGAGACTTCCCCACAGTCGAGTGCAGGGGGCAGTCTGCGAACCAGTGACCTCAGATCCACCCTCCATGGACATCAAGTCACTGCCAAAGAGAAGAAAAGTCAGGATTGGCTGAGGGAGTAGTCTAGGGTCGTGTTCAAATATCAGTCTCTGTACATGAATTATTCACACCCCTGCTCTGTGGATCTCTGAATTTCCCCAAACTGGACAGAATTAGCAGCAGTCTCCACCTATATTTGACCTTAAAAAGATTTTTGTCTAAGAAACACGTTAAGAGCCTTAATTCTGTACCTGTGGGTCTCGTCTCCTTGGAGGGGGTCCCATATCTGATATCCTGCATATCAGATATTTCCCTTACAATTCATAACAGTAGCAAAGTTACAGTTATGAAATATCAATGAAAATAATTTTATGGTTGGAGATCACCACAACATGAGGAACTATATTAAAGGGTTGCAGTGTTAGGAAGGTTGAGAACCACTGCTTTACTGAGCCCTGTGGCCCTCCCACATGTTAGAGGTCTTTTGGATAAAGGCAACTAGAACTACATAGAACTGGAGAGCATGCTGTGTGGTCCGGGAGGTGGAGGGCGAACTTGGGACTTTAAAGTACTTTTCTTGCAAGCATGAGGACCTGAGTTAGAGTCACAGAATCCACATAAAAAGTCACTCATGGTGGCATGCAAAAGTAGTCTCAGTGATGGGGAGGCAGAGATGATGGACCCCTGGGACTCCATAGTTAAGTTCCAGGTAAGTGAGAGACCCTGCCTTAAAAAAACAAGGTAGATGCCGCCCGAGGAATGATACCCAAGGTTGACCCCTGGCCTCCATTCATCATTTGAACTACCTTGAAGATGGAGAAAAACTGGCTGAACAGGTGGTGGTGAGAGGTGAGGGATGGGAGAAGTCACACCTTAAGTCAAGACTCAAGATAACAAACTCAGAAAACAGTGGGAGTGGTGGGGAAAATTCTAGAATTTCAGGGCATAGGGTGATCCCTGCATTTCATCAAGACATCTCCTGTCGCTACACATCCTGATGATTTGCAGGGCAGAAGTGTGTGGTTTGGGGGGGGTTCCTTATTTCCTGAGCCCCAGGTTTTCTGCCATTTTCAAGAGTGTAGAGTGAGGCTTGTGTTGGTTTACGGATGTCAGAAGATTCCAGCTGACCTTGAACGAGCTGGAGTTTCTGGATCTTTCTTTAGTTTCACCATCTACAAGGTAAAACCCCAGATCCAGGAAGTAGCTTACTTGCAAGCACATGCAAGGCCCTAGGGGAAAGAAAATGTGTGTTTTCCAGGCCCAGGGGCTCAGATCTGCCAACCTAGAAGGTGGAGAAGCAAGAGTTGAAGTCCAACCTCAACTACAAAGTGAGTTCAAGGCCAGCCTGGGTTACACAAGACCCTGTCTCCAAAAGCTAATGAATTAATGCACAAATAAATAAAATGGAGATTATCAGAAGAAACTGCTGAATAAAATATCCCTGTTGTACCAAGAAATAAATGTCCACAGAATGTCTCAGGTGGAGAGAATGCACCTCAGTGGAAGCTACTGATACGCCATTTGAGAAGGAAATAAAGTTATTACCTTCAGAACTGTCAGCCTCTTGCCAATTGATCCAGCTAGCAACATTTTTTGTTGTTTTGATTTGGGGATAGGGTGTTTCTGATAGCCCAAGCTGGCCCCAAATTCACAATCCTCCTGTCTCAGCCTCCCAGCACTGGGATGACAGGCACTCACCACCTTGCCTAGCCCAATCAGCAACATGGTGGCACAGAGCACTCCTCAACCTTTCTTCACAGGCTGTGGGAAATGCCCCGAGGGGGTCAGGCATGGACTCCAGCCAAACGGTGGCTTCCAAGATCCACGACCTTGGGCAAGTTACATAACCTCTTGTACCTTCAGTTTCTTATCTCTGAACGGGGGATTAAATTGTACTAGGCTCGTTAGGAGCCTTGCGGTGAGGTGTAATTGGCTTAATTATACCTAGCCTGTCAGCAGAGTGGCAAGCCATTGTAAAGGACTGTGTTAGCTGTCATCACTGGGTTTCTTCACCTCCAGATAGTCCATGACCCAAAGCTCCTCCCTACAGGCTGCCTCTTGCCAGTCTCTGATGGCTTCCAGAGGAGGTGGTGAGCTTCGGAAGCAGCCACCCTGAGACAGTAACCTCCCTGCTGAGGCACGTACCTCCCTCCTCTCCAGAAATCACGGACTCAGATAAGAGCCTCATGTTTCCAAATGTGTTGGTGAGACTTCCTCGGCAACTCCACTTCATGTCTTCTTGTCAGACATCTTAATTTGTATCTGTTCCCTCAGTAGAGGATTTCCCAAGGTCCGCGCACCATGCTGGTATATGGGCTTATCCTTATCACCACGCATGTATTACATATATGAATATATATGCTGCCCACTGTTTTATATACAGATATACACTTGTGCTCAATAGTTATCTGTTTATCCCTAACTTCACTTCTCATGGATTCAGCCATGCGTGGTTAACTGTGCCCCCCCCCCCCCCCGAAAAATCAGATGAGACACTCCAGACACATTCATTCATCACGACATTGGTTTGTGCCACTCTGAGTAACATGAAGCAATTTTGTAGATCCTGGGCCAACCCTCCTTGACTCTCCCATTTGTACAGAGTGCCCTTGCTACACACACACCATCCCAGGAATCCCATCTTATTGCAACAGCCTTCTCAGCCTTGCAGTGTCCTACTGCCCATGGTTTCAGGCATCTACTGTGGCTCTTGGACCACATGCCTCTCCAAAAAAGAGAGGGGGGGGGCTACTGTACGTATAACGAGCTCACATCCAATAGGAGACGGACACATTAAAAATAGCTCTTATTCTGGTTGCCAAAAAAGGAGGAAAACCAGTCGGTTAGGCCAGCCTTGGCAAAAATATTTTTGTGATGTGCAAAGAGAATATAGGTTTTTTTTTTTAATCTTGATAACACTTCACAAAATTTTAACTATTTCTTTTATTACATTCGTGTGTGTGTGTGTGTGTGTGTGTGTGTGTGTGTGTGTATGCTCAAATGCATGTGCATGCATATTTTCTGGCAAAAGCATACATGTGGAAGTCAGAGGGTAATGTTGGGGGAATCATTTCTCTCCTTCCACCATGTTGGCGCTGGGGAATCAAATTCAGGTCACCAGGACAAGGACCTTTACCTGCTGAGCCATCTGATCGACTCTCATTTCACGCATATTGACTGAGCCCTACTACATTTCCAGCCTCAAGCTGGGTTGTCTGTGTTGCTGAGACTTGCCCTCAGGAAGCTATACACACAAACAGGATGTGTGAGATGAAGACACTCTCAGGTCACCTGCGTGCAAATCACCCTCACCAAGTGACCTGATCTTAGCCTCGGTTCCCACAGTTCCTACCTTGTGGAGATCCTCACACAAGCTCAATGATAGATTGGAGTTTAAAGAGCTGAGCAAGGAGCCTGGCATGCAGAAATACCCCCAAGGGGCATGGGGGCATTATGGTGACTACAGTTATTCTAGTGAGTGGCAGGAGACTGGAAGAGAATTATTTTAAAGCTCTATTGAGGCTGGGGAGATGACTCCACAGTTCAGGGCACTGACTGCTCTTCCAGAGGACCTGGGTTCAGTTCCCAGTATCCACATGAAGGTTCCCAATTATCTGTAACTCCAGTTCCAGGGGATCCAGCACCCTCTTCTGGTCTCTGTGGGCATTGCACATGGGAGGTGAGCAAACACACACATGAAATAAAATTAAATAAATCTTTTTAAAATTTATTTTTATTTTATGTGCATTGGTGTTTTGCCTACATGTATATTTGTGTGAGTGTGCCAGATCTCCTGAAACAGGAGTTACAGACAGTTGTGACCTGCCATGTGGGTGATGGGAATTGAACCCAGGTCCTCTGGAAGAGCAGCCAGTGCTCTTAATCTCTGAACCATCTCTCTGGCCCAAAATTAGATAAATCTTAAAAGCACTATTGTTGAAGTAGCCAAGGGCATGGTGTGATGAGAAAGACTTCGTGGAGATTTGTTATTGTTTGGTTTTCCATTGAAAGTTTGAGTTTACTCTAATAGAATTGACTTGCTTTTTTTTTTTTTTTTGAAAGCTGTGACGTCCAACTCTTTAATATCTATATTCCCTGAAAGATGGATTGAGGGTGACAAGCTGTCCTGGGTCACCAGGTCCTGAAGGTTTCCCAAGACTGAGACTTGCTTACACCTGAGTTTGATCCCTGGGATTCACAGAGTGGAAAGAAAGCTGTTCTTTGACCTCCACACTCCATCACATACAAAATAAAATGAATGAATGAATGAATGAAATATGATTAAAAATTTAAAACACCAAACACCACTAAAAAAATCCTGCTTAGGATCCCAGTCCTAAATTATAAGGAGTGTCTGCAATTGATAAATGGATTTGAGAAAGGCTCAGCAGAAAATAAAGGGTTTCTCTACCACAAGACCTTCTGGAAGTCTCTGCCCAGTGGTGGGTTCTAAGACTCTCTGAGAGAGGAGACTACTGTAGCCATGCCCCTCATTTACATGGTCCTGTTGGGTATTATTCCCAGAACCTGGACCACCCCTCTGGCATTGGGTGGGATGGATTCAGAAAATCCTAATCTGATGTCACCATCCAAGTCCTAGGTTCCATATCATCTCAGTCCCCACTCTATGTAAGGCCTGGCTTCCTTGGAACTGTCACATGTCTTTTAGCTTCCTGGTCTCTCTGAGTTTCTTCACTTGACTGACCAACTTGTCTGACTCATTTCTAAGCTTGATCTTTACTACTGGGTGAGTCTAGGTTTTCCCCAACCTCCCAGGAGGCAGAATACAAGACTTCAGACAACCATGAGACACTTTCTCCATGTTTCAGCCCTCATTTCTGGGAAGATCATTTGTTCTTAGTAGACATCTTATTCCTCTGGGGAGAGCTGCTAGTGAATGGAGATGCTGATGATACTGGTGATGGAGATACTGATAATATTGGTAATGATGCTGGTGAAGGAGATGATGATGGTGGTGATGGAGATGATGAGGGTGGTGATGGAGATAATGATGATACTGGTGATGAGGGTGGTGATGGAAATGCTGCTGATGATGATAAAATAATAAATAGCTTATCCTGGTGGAGCATGCACCACATGTCAGACACTGCTTCATTTCTGCAAAGTAAGTACACATGGAAATGAGAAAACTGAGTTGAGTGCAGAGTCTGTGATCTTTTTTCCAAGATCACTCAGTTAGTGGGCATCAGAAATGGTCTCCACATGAAAAAAATCTCAGCCAACTTCATGCTTTTAAACTACATGATGGTGACTCTGGAAAACAAACTCAAGTAATGGAAGCTCTTGGGACTTGGGAGATGGCTATCAGTCAAGTGCCTGCCCAGCAAGCATTAGGACTCCAGTTTGATCTCAAGAACACACACGAAAAGTCAAATGTAGTGGCACACATTTGTAACCCCAGCACTGGAGAGGTGGAGGGGAGAGGATCCCTGGGGGGCAAGCCAGCCAGCCTGGCTAATCGATACATTCTAGACCAGAAAGACTCTGTCTCAAAATACATTGTGAGATCAGTGAGAGACCCTGTCTCAAAATACACTGTGAGGTCATTGAGAGACCCTGTCTCAAAATACATTATAAGGTCATTGAGAGACACTATCTCAAAATACATTGTAAGACCAGTGAGAGATCCTGTCTCAAAATACACTGTGAGGTCATTGAGAGACCCTGCCTCAAAATACATTGCAAGGCCAGTGAGAGACCCTGCCTCAAAATACATTGTGAGATCATTGAGAGACCCTGTCTCAAAATACATTGTGAGGTCAGTGAATGACCCTGTCTCCAAATACATTGTAAGGCCAGTGAAATGGCTCAAGAGGTAAAGGTTTTTGCTGCCAAGCCCAAGGACCTGAGTTCAATTCCCAGGACCCACAAGAGAACAAACTTCCACCAGTTAGTTATACATGTACACCGAGGGTGTGGGTGGGGTGTGGGAAACAACATAAATATTATCATTGACTAGGGCTCTCCAAATCCTAGATGTAGACAAGCCCCTCAAATATGGCTGCCAGTACCCTGAGCCTTGGATAACCACCTCTATGTTCCAATTTGTCTAAGCAGGGGAGACATGCTGATATGACTCACACATGTGTGGACCTTATATCATCTTTGTCATTGGGGTTATTTTATTCCACTAGCCCCTCTGTTTCTTTTCATCTCTGCAATGAGGAAGCTACCACACCCATGGCCCAAGCCTGCTTCTCCGTGGTTGAACCCTTTGACTTATTAATAAACCTAGCATGGCCCCCGCCCCTGCCCAAGGAGATAACAAACTGCCCCACTTCCCGCATCAAACTGTCCCCGTGTCACATCAGTGGCGCCACCGAGGTGACTGGCGCCACTATTACCACGCTCCTCCCAGGTGGGGCAATGAGGGTGAAGTGATGCGTGTGTCCACACAGGAACCAATTGTGCCGAATACTTGGAGGCTTGTAAAAGGTGCTATATAAATCAATTATTAATACTAATCAGGGCGTGATAGTACCATCGGCAGGAGGAGCGAGGCCCAGGCCCAGGCAGGCAGACACCACACCCTCTTTGACACAGCCCTCGAGAGTCAGGAAGCTCATAGATCATGTGGAGAGGTGAGAAGAGATGATATCGGAGGGATAAGAGCAAAGCTCTGCTCAGTGCACCCCACCTGGCACTGCACTAACTCCACCCAACAGCGGCACCTTAATACAGAAAATTCTAGAACCTCAGAGATGTTAGGCATGTCTCAGCCCTGTACCTAGCCATGGGCCATGATGCCCACCCGGACATGTGTCTCATGAGTGTTGGTCACTTCTCAGCATGGGAAGCTCTGGGCTTGGCTGATACTTTGCAAAGCCACTTCCTTGTTTCTCCTTGGGGGTCTGCTTTGGGATGAAAGAAAAGCATTTCCGCGTGTGAGGGATGTGACGGCTTGGTTTTGTGCTTATTCTTGAACATTCTGGGACCCTGGTCTGGTTTGGTGACCCATTCGAGCGTCTGCAAATGTCACTGTGGGTGGCATGAGAGCCCACCAATAAAAGAAATAGAAGAAAACAGGCAGCATGTGCTGTCATATTCAAAACAAAGTGACCTACACTAGCACCCTAAGAGTTGGGCATCTCTGTCCTAAGGGGAAAAAAAATTGAATGTTTGATCAGCATAAGTTTCCTGAGAATCTAAAGCTCCCAGGACGATGGCTTGGGATGGGGGAGGGGGGACAAGAAGAAATCTTGAAGTATGGAGAGGCACAGAGAAGGCTTTGAGGGGGCTGAGCAGTTATGATATAGACAGAAGACTCCATCTCCAGGAACACCACAATCCCCTTATGTAGGGAGGTGTAAACAATAAAGGCAACCGGGTGGTGGTGGCGCACACCTTTAATCCCAGCACTCGGGAGGCAGAGCCAGGCGGATCTCTGTGAGTTCGAGGCCAGCCTGGGCTACCAAGTGAGTTCCAGGAAAGGTGCAGAGCTACACAGAGAAACCCTGTCTCGAAAAACCAAAAAAAAAAAAAAAAAAAAAAGGCGTTTGGTAGGCAGAACAATGGCCTTGTTAAATGTCCACCTCCGCATCCACTGGAGCCCCCAGACCTATGATAACTTACACCTCAGAGGGAGGGACTCTGTAGACGTGACTGAGTTAGAGATCTTCAGATGCAGACATGATCCTGCTTTCCTAGATAGGCGGCATTATGATGGGTTCCTTATTAGAGGAAGCCAGGAGGGTCCTGGTCAGAGATAGAAGGACCCAACAGAGATTGGACCTGAGAAACAGCATTTGAAAAATGGAAGTTTCTAGAAGCCAAGGGAGATGGGTGGCTTTTATCAGCTGACAACATAAAGGAAGGGTCTACACCTAGTCCTTGTCAAGGTGGAGCTGTTTCTGCTGCTGTGGGCGGGGCCTGAGACTGTCCGTCTGGTTCCCATCAGTGTAGTGGGTCCACGGGCCACCCACTCCAGTTTAGAGAGGGAGGAGACAACGGGATCAGTTAAATTCTACAACAGCCTCCAGTGAGGGGTGCCTGAATACAGAGGGCTCTGGGGTATCCTTTCTGACGTCTGAAATGCCACACGGTACTGAATTGTTTTGAACTGTCGGTCACCAGCCAACGGCACTATTTAGGGAATCTGTGGAAGCTTTTCCAGGAGGGACCTAGCTGGTCAGTCAGGGAGAGCACTAGATGTTGTACCATCTGCTTCCTTGCGGTCCATGAAGTGAACACCAAAACATCTCAGAGGAGCCCCTCTCCACGGTGTTCTTCCCAAGAACATAGAGCCAAGCAACCACGAACAGAAGTCTCCAAAACCACAAGCCAAAGGAAATATAAGAAAAGTACTATCCACAGCAAGTGCTCAGCGTGGGGTGTGTTCCAGCCCCACCAAGATTTCTCTCTTCTTTAGGCCAGAGATTCAAGGGTAGCTTTTGCACCTTGCCTGGGTTTCCCTGCTCTTCGTGCTCGGCGCTGGGCCTAAAGCCCAGTACTTACAAGCCCGCTTCTTAGGTCTGCTGCATGGGTCAGTGAACTGATGGCAGCACCCTAGACCACTTTACTTCCAAAGCCACTTTCAGAAACCAAAGGGCGATGGTCATAGAGATGGCTCAACAGGGTAAAGGTGATTGCCAGCAAGCCTGACATCCTGAGTTCAATCCCAGGGACCCACAGGGTAGAAGGAGAGAACTGACTTCCACAAGTCATCCTCTAACCTCCACATGTGGGCCACGATACTGGTGCGTCCCTAAACACACACACACACACACACACACACACACACCGAATAAATACTTTTTTTTTGTCTAATTTCTCATATATAACAAAGTGGGGTGGGGATTTGGACTTTTTTTTTTTTTTGGTTTTTTTCAAGACAGGGTTTCTCTGTATAGCTTTGCGCCTTTCCTGGATCTCACTCTTGGATCTGGACTTCTTAAGCACCTACTCTGCCCCAGGTACGACCTGGTTGCTTTTCCCTATCAAGTATCCTCCCAGAAGCCCTAAGACTAAAGAGATGGAGGCTTAGGCCTCAGCAGGTTGAGGTTTCTGCTCAAGACCCCGTTACTAAAGACAAATAGGATCTAGGGATTCTCCCCACACTAGCTTTTCCTTGCTAACTCTATGACAGGAATCCTTCTCTGACCCCTAGTATTTCCCGCTGAGAGTCAGTCAGTTTTCTTTGATCCACTGGGCTGGGCCAGCAGTTCTGTGCTGGCTCATAGCCTCCTCTTACATTTATTAACTGTGAATTTATCTCCCTGGGGAGATAGGGCTGTAGGTGAAGGGCCCCTGCCCACACCTGGGCAGGTCTTACCTGCTCTAAACAGGTCAGCAGGCAAGTAGGAGCCTTTTAATTATCTTCTTCCGCCCCTGCCCCCTCCCTCAAGTTCAAACCTGTACTGTAAACACCAGCATCAGGACCAAAGGTAATCGAGGTGAAGCATGCGGGCATTAACCCATCACATCCCTTGATAAGGCCGGCATTTCACAGCGCCATAAATGAATTCCTGCCCGGAGATAAAGAGCGGCAGTCGGTCAGCAGCGGCAACTGTTGCACACTGAGAGCCAACTGATGCTATCTTTGCACACAGCAAGAACTCCACCCAAGTGCATCCTGCTAGCAGGTGAAGGGTTTCGGCCACATCATCACACCTTCCCTCAATCACTCTCCGCTAATTTTTTATTAATTTTATTTTTTTTTTGAGTCAGGCTCTCTCACTGAACCTGGAGCTCACTGATTCCCCTAGACTGGCTGGCTAGTGAATTCCAAGGATCCTCTGCCTGGAGCTGAGGTGATAGACATGCACCGCCATGTCCAGCTTTTATGTGGGAACTGGAGATGGGAACCCAGGTCCCCGGGGTTGCACAGCAAGTTCTTCTCCACAACACCTCTCTGTGCCCCTCGAATGCAACCATCTGCCTGCCTACTGTGTGCAGCTAGCAGGTCATGGGCCCTGGGGAGATGACGGACTTGAGCAGAACATTCCCGGCTTCCTTCAACCCCTGTTATGGTGGGTGTGTGTGTGGGGCGGGGGAGTTCTACAGGTAATTTATTACATGTATGTAATTCTAATACATGTATTAAACTGGATGGGGGAGCCGGGGGCCAGCTTTGCTTTGCTTGCTTTGGTTTTAACTTTTTGTGTTTTGTAACAAGGTCTCTCTATGTAGCCCAGGCTAGCCTGGAACTTGAGATACTCCTCCAGTCTCATCCTCCAGAGTTCTGGAGTTATAGGTGTGTGCCGTCATGCCTGGCTCAGGTGGGTTGTTCTTAAATAACTTCTTTTTGTTTTTAAGTTAACATACAAAGCATGAGGTATCGTGTCGTTTCTGAACAAAGTCTACTCAGGTGTGGTTTTAAATAAACCCCACAGGGACTTTCTTTTCCTGTACAGTCAATGGATCTCTAATCCTTTAATATGGAGTCAGAAAGTAGCTGGGAAATGCCAATGATTTTTCTTATTGGGGGAATTCTCGAATATGGTGAACTTGCTATACCAACTCCCATAGGACACTCCAGGGCCAGCCCTCATGTACATCAGTCAACACTGGATACTCCTTGGACTCTCCACCTCTCGGGTCTCTATACCAATAGACAGCATGAAACAACCTATACCCAAGGGCTTTGCAAAGCTCTATTTGCAAGGATAATGTGATAGACATAGAAACTCAGGTAGAAAAGATGGTGAACCCAACATCTTCAAGAGTCCAGCTTTGGAGGCTAGACAGAGGGTGCCGTGGGAAAGTCCTTATCTTGCAAGCACAAAGGCCTGAGTTGGGATCTCAGAATTCATACACAAAAAAGGACAAGTGGGTCTAATCCCAGTGCTGGGGAGGGGCAGAGACTGGAGGATCCCTGGGACTCACTGGCTAGCCATCTTAGCTGGATATGTGACTTCTAGGCCGGTGGGAGACCCTATCAAAAAAAAAAAAGTGGACAGGGTTCTGAGGGAGGGCAGCTAAGGTTGACCACGCACATGTGCACATGTGTGAATGTGCTCTGCACATACATGTGCACCCATGCATATACAAAAATATTCAGCTTTGAGTGGAGCATGATGGCCCACACCTGTAATCTGAGGAAGATGGTGAGTTTTTGCCTAACCTGAGCTACACTGGGACACCCTGTCATTAAAACAAAACAAAACAAAACAAAACAAAAACCCAAAGGCCTTGAGGAAAAAAGGAAGGGACTGAGAGAGGGAGGGAGAGAGAGGGGAGGGAGGGATGGAGGGAAGGAGGGAGGGAGAGGGAAGAAGAGTCCATTTTGATATATTGAAATTAATTTTAGACACAAATTTAGAGGCATCCTTCACCTGAAAGTTATTTGACTCTTAAGATCAAAAAAAAAAAAAAAAAAAAAAACAAAAAAAAAGCAAACTAAAGGACTCACAACCATAAGCTTGATTTTCAAAATCAGTCTGCACAAATATTCACGTGCAGTGATGTGCCCCTCCCCAGCGTGGCTTTTGACATAAGACCCTGTGTGTCCAGGGAGTGCAGAAGGGCTGGAGGTGTCTAACACTCCTATCCACCTGTAAAGATGGGGTCAAACCCAAAACTTTACATGTGAAAAGTGATGACAAGAAAAACATGTCCGTATTATTTCCACAGATGAACTTGGACGCCAGGGACCTGAGTGTCAAATCCTGCTGACTCCACTTTCTGCTTGTGTTATTTTGAAACATTATTATCCCCTCCCAATCTTTCTGCTTTGGGGATTCGTGACTTTTCCTGAGTCATGGGATGGGGTTGGGCAGAGGGCAGGCGCTAGAAGATTTAAGAGAAATCATACACGTAGAGATTTCATGACAAATGACCTATGAGAGCGATCGAATACACCCGCATCTAAACAGCATGAGTATGTAGCATAGTGTTTTCCAGAATTTAAATGTATTATATGTTTCAATAGAAGAAATGGCCAATTAGTATCTTTGAACTTGGTAGTTAGTTAAAATTAGCGTTTCAAAGGCTGGGGGTGTAGATCTATAGTAGAGCACTCACTGACGAGCCTTAGGCCCTAGGATCCATCCCCAGCATTGTAAAAGGAATTTTATTTCTCAGATGTGGCACTACCTTTAACCAGGGTTAGGGCCTATAAAGCATCCCAACAGGTGTGCCAGGGGCCATGGTGATTAATAACTAGGAAAAAGGTTTGAAGTCAATCGACACAGTTTCCTACTTTTTCAAACACCTAGAAGCCACAAGAGGATTTGAGTCTGTTTGCTTTAGGAGTATAAAGTCAGACTTCTTGTTTGTCAGCAATATAAAGTGTTCTCAAAATCAGAGAGGGAGAGAGGTTTTCACTGCTCCTGCCCTGAAATGAATTTTTGAGCCAATGCCTAAGCCCTGTAAAAAGTAACATTTAAAATTTCAGTCTCTAGGTGCCTAGAATTTCCTGTAAGTCCGAGTAATGTAAAGTCTGTGTAATGGCCTCTGTATCACTCAAATTGAAAAAACAAACAGCTGGAGAGGGGAGTGATCACATCTGAGGAGTTTGCTGTAGAGAGACCAAGCCTGGAGAGGGAATTCTTTACTCTTCCTCCATTCCCAGGGCAACAGGACATGGGCCATGGAGAAACAAAAGACAGTGGCAGGCTTGGGGTGGGAAGCTTTTTATCATCAGATTCTCATGGAAGCTCATGGCCCCCAAGGTTTCCAGAAACCCTTGGATCTTCAGCCCCGGATGAGGGATGATTTTGAGATGACAGATCGCACCATGAACAGGCTAAGGAAGTATACAATTGCCTTCCCTTAGCCGGCTTAGCACACTGCTGTTTGTGTGAATGTAATGGTCACAGATTGGACGAATGAATGAATGAATGGATGGATGGATGGATGGATGAAGAGTCAGTCCAGCATGTTATGAATCAAGGAAATTGGATACACGAACTCCCCTATTGAATGTCAGTCACCCATGGAGGTCACATCCCCAAAATTACTCATTCCCCAAGCTTACCAAGTCCTGTGGTTGATGTTTTGAGTTTTCCCCTCTGGGGAGCTGTGAAGATGGGTGTTCTGAGGAGAGCAATTTGTCCAACGTCAGAGGCAAGGAAGGACCAAGAGGTTGGATTATGCAGAGTAAATATTTAAGCATGGGAAGCTCAATAGCTGTTAAATACGTTCAGTCACGGGCTCATCTTTAAAAATCAATATTCTCCCTAATAGCAACAACACGCGGGCTTCCGTAGAATGGGGGGCAGACTCACTAACTGGTGACTCAGAGGGCAGTTGGAGCTGGGGTCTCAGATAGGTGCTCCCAAATTGGTTTAAAGACATTTTTAAAGAAACAAAAGTAAACATAGTAAGGCAGTCTCCTGCAAGGTCTTTCCAGGAAGCAGAGGCTTCAAGAATGACTGAGCCGATGGAGAGCACACTTTTGTCCTGGGCTGGATGGAGGGGTGGGGTGGGGTGGGGGTTAGAGATGAGCAAAAATAGCTAAGTCAGGGGACCAAGAAAGGTCACAGCGTTTCTCCACAACCATGCAAACAAGCAAAGACTCAGGGTTTGAAGCTGACGCAGGTAGCAGCCACGGAGCAGGAAAACGCATCACCCTGAGCGCAGCAGAAGCCAAAGTGGATCCCACACCCGTCTCCCCACAGTCGCTGCCTTTGAGTGTCAGTGTTCTCCGCACTCAAGCTCCAAAGTCTGAAGACTTTGCCCTCAGCTAGGACACACAGACTCGGCACACCCAGGGCCTCCTCACTGCCCGATGGGATGCGGTCTCATTGCTGGACTGTGCCCGGCACTGTTCACGGGGGTGAACAGTGTGAACCGCCCTCAGGTGTGACTGGACACCCTGCCTCCGCCAAGACAGGATGTGCCCACTCTCTCCTGGAGTTAGAAGATCATCCCTAAATAAACACTTTCCACTTAAAATCCTGCCTAAGTTCAAGGTGCCCCTCCCAGGCCCCTCCCCCAAGGCTCAAAGTACTTGTGTTTTTCTAAGATGTCTTTGACTGACGCATAGTAACTCTCTCTCTCTCTCTATGAGGCATCCCATGCCATTTGTAGATACGTCCATATTGCAGGGCAACCAACTGGGAATGTTTAGGTTAACTAACCTTTTTTTTTTTTTCATGATGGGAACACACAGATTCTCTTTGCTAGCCATCTCACGTGATACTGTTTACTAGAACCGGCTTTGGTTCCTGACTGCCTTTCTATCTATTGGTCAAAGTTTCCCCATCCTCTGCCTCCAGCCTTGTACCCAGTGCTCTACCCTCAGTTTTTGTTTCCGGTGTCTGTAAAATGGGTGCACAAACAGCACTTGCCTCAGAGGCATCATGTATGAATTAGGTGACTGGATGCTAAGCAGCCGTGGGCCCAAAGCCTGGAACTAACAATCTATGCAGCAGAGTGTCATTAACCTGGCTGCAGACCACAGCTCTGCCTGCTGTGGGCAGTGACGAAGTCACTAGACTGCTCTCTGCAGTGGAGGAAAGAGATGCTGTACATGGGATGTCTTGATGAGATAAGACATATGAAGTGTTCATCACAGGGGTTGGCACAGAGAAAGAGAGGGTTAATGAGACGTTCTTGTGATAAAAGGGAGATTCATAAATGTTAGAGACGTTTATTTTAATTAAATTAATTAAAAGATGGTTAATAGATGCTAGGCAGATAGTTTAAGCGATAGTTGATTAAATATTATAGATAGATGATAGATAGGTAGATATATGATTTATAGATGATAGGCAGATATATAAATGATATACTAATAAATTTTACAGTTAGGTAAAGGGTGATAGGAGCATTTAGATAAGTGACAGATTAATAAATATTATAGATAGATAGAGATAGCCAGAGACGAAAGATAGATAGATAGATAATTGATAAATAGATGAGAGAGATGAGTGATAGATAGATGAGAGAGAGAGAGAGAGAGATTGCCTGAGTCAGAATTAAAACTTGTTAAATAATCTTCCTGTTAAGAATTGAGGCAGTTAGGGGTTGGGGAGGTAGATCAGCTACACAAGTGTGATGACCAGCTTTCTGGTTCCCAGAACCCATGTAAATGCCAGGTGTGCATGGAGACCTACCTGTAATGGTAGCCTCAGAAGGTGGATGCCTAGGTTGCGCCTCTCGCTCCCCAGCAAGCTGGCTAGCTAAACCAGATGTACTGGCTACTGGTGGACTCTGGTTTTGATGACGAGACCCTGCCTCAGTGAGTAAGGTTGGAGAGAGATAGCAGGTGGTTTCTGACAGCATTCTCAGGTCTTCCTATTCATGGGTATGCCTGTGTATGTCCATACCCATACCACATGAGTCCACACTCATGCAAACATGCACACAAACACATGGACTTTTGGGAAGTTGGTTTTAAATGTCACTCAATGTCTTTTCCTAGAAAAGACAAGTGAATCCAAAGCAGCAGGTGCAGCTTTCATTGGTAAAGGGCTGAGGGGCAGGCTGGACATGCTGGAAATGGATATGCTCTGGAGACCTAGTTAAGCAGGTCCACACAGAGCTGTTAAACAGAAACACTGCTTTGGGCCAAAGAGATGGCTCAGTGGGTGATGGTGCCACCCCCATACCTGACCATCTGAGTTCAATTCCCAGGACCCACATGGAAGGAGAGAACTGACTCCTTTTAATGGTCCTCTGACTCCTACATAAGCTCCAAGGCATACACCCCTACACACACACACACACACACACACACACACACACACACACACACACACAATCAAAATAAATAAAACAGAAACACTGAGTTAATCACAATGGTGAGAAGCAGCAAGAGGAAACAGAGTCTGATCAGGCCAAAAACCAGAGAAAGGAGACTTGGTCCCACGTTGCACACACGGGTGCCTTGTAGGAAGACAACGTCAGACCGCAAGTGGAGAACATGGTGGCCACACCCCCGACCTCTGCCTTGAATCTGATGTGCATCCTCGAGTCCATTCCACTTATTCCAGCATTCTCGCACTGCTGGGGTTCACAGTGTCTGCACCCCAAGCAGAACAGTGACACAGCAGTCAAGATGGCAGACGGCTCCTCATTTAGCTCCCCCCACCCCCTGTTAGTGACTTCCTGCGTTCTCAAAGCAAGCATGGAGGAGATGGGTACTAATGTTCCCACTATGCAGCGGAGGAGACTGAGGCACAGAGTTAGAGATGTGTTCATGACCCCACAGACCTCTGGGTCCAACCCCTTAGCCACTGGATTCTAGGTCTCTAGGATCCTGACATTAGTCACACACAGCCCTCACCCCCTCCTAAGTTCATCCTTACCGGATGCAGATGTTGCTGATTGAACCACCCTTTAGATGCATCCTCTGAATCCCTTCTTAACACGGCACTCTGCTCAGCCATTATCAGTCTCCTGGAATTGGCGTGGGTGGTAAAGCCACTAAACCAACCAGAACTGTAGCTAGAAGCAATACAAACCAAAGCAGACCCCTCTGATGGGATAGGACAGTACTCAGGAGCCAGGAACTGCCTGGGGACTAAGAATAGGTGTCTACTAGGTTCAAAGGCTTGGAGGTCACCCCCACTCAAAGTAATGCCTTCTAAACCCTGTTTTTCCTTATTTCTATGTCTTTCTGCTCAAGATACTAATTTCCAAGGAAGCGTCCATCAGCTGGGTGCAGAGCCTTTGCCCAGCATAATAATACAAAGTGGCATGAGTACCCCAAAGGGAAGTGAGAGGGTCTGTATGATACAACAATTCTGGGCAGTCCCAAACACCACTACCACTACCAGCTCCATGCCAGACCTAATGCACTTAACCAGTCCCCTGAACTCCAGTGGGGGCACGGATTGCCAAGTGGGTTGATTGGCTTGGGCTGCAAGCCACCACTGAACCAGTCCTGCTGGTGGTTATGAACCCAGCCTGGGTGTTTCACTTGGGAGCTAACTCATCAGTCCAAAAAGGTGCTTTTGAAAGCCTCTGATGAAATCAGCCCGTTGATTAACGCAATTAGCACCATTAAGACAGGAAGTTGTTAACCCAAATCAATTACCCACAGACATCTGTCACGCTAAGTGTTCCTCTTCGTCTTGGACAATATTGCTCTGTTTGGTGTTTCACAGTGATGACCATTAAAAATAAATGATTACTGTTGATTTTCTATTGATATAGCTATTAGTGCATCGGTGCCTGTGTGTATAGGCCACTTACGTGTAGTGTACAGAAAATAGATGGGCTAACAAAAGGAAGTAGGTATTGACTCCCATCGCTCATGCTGGGTGGTAAATATTGACCAATGGAAAGAGGCTATCCGCTGAGGATGAGCTAAGAGCAGAGTGTTCACATCAGCTCGATTTCTCTTTAATTACCTGTATCATTTATTATCACTGACGCAGAGGCCAAGATGCAAGAACATATTTCCCCTCGCTCTGGTGTCTGAATTAGAGTCCACAGTCAGACCGTGACACCAAAGAACTTTCTACAAATCGGCTCTCCATCTGCCTTTGCTTCTTGTCTCCTCTCAGAATGTCCAGCATATTGACCTGCAAACTTAGCCCATTCCTATCCATCTCCCACAATAACCGAGGTGCATATCCCTAAATCCAATTCCTAAATCCCTAATTCGCAGAACAATTATCCAGAATGAAAATGCTTAACATGTATGGTGCTCTTTCCTGCCAGTTTTCTGCACAAACCTCAGAAGATTCACTCAGTCTTCTAGAAACCTGGTAAAGGTCATGGTGATAGCCGCTATGTATGGGCCAGGAATTCTTTCAAGTACGGTCCATATCTGAGCTAGTTCAAACCCTGACAAGTTCTGGGGGTCATGTGATTATGGCCTTGTTACTGTGGAGGGAATCAAGACAGAGAATGTAAACCTTACTGCACAGCTGCCTGATAGGAGTAGCATGGCCGTCAGCTGAATTCTGTTTCTTTCCCAGCCTTGTTCAGCACCTCTCCGGTCCAAATGGTTTTACTTAAAGTTTGATAGCAAGAGGTCAGATTTCATAAATATATTCTCGTGGCAGAAATTTTTCAACGTATGCATGAGCATTTGTACATAATGTGCGAGAGTGCATGTGTGTGTGTGTGTGTGTGTGTGCACATGTGCACACGAGGGTATCTGTGCCTGTGTACATCTCTTCGCCCCTCCCATAGAAGAAGATCCTGGGACACAGTAAATTTAAGTAATTCACACATCCTGTCAGTAGAGGAAGAGAGATGTGTAAGCCAGTCTCCATTCCCGGACTTTCTCCTTCAGAACAATATGGAGTTCTTGAAGGGACGCTGGGTTTCTTCACCTCACCAGAGCTTGGAATGAATGCTGTAGGCACAGAGACAGTCCATAATGGTCTCCGTCTCTGTGAGGACCTGGCATCCAACGGCCATATCCAGAAATACCTGTTGGATCAATTGGAGTGACTGAATTTAACAGAGCACGTCGGCCTCAGCTGGGCAAAGGAGGGAGGGATGCCCAGGGCAACTCAGAGCGACTGTGAAGGGATCACCACAGGAAAGAAAAGGATCCATTGTTTCCATCCCAGAGAGCCAGACTCTCAGCATCCTTAAAAGGAGTGTGAAACAAGTAGACCAGAAGGGCAAGCCAGGGCTTCCCCTAGGACCTGGAGCTAAGATGGTAGTCTCTAGCTGGTTTGTGAAAACTGGGTATTGGCTGGGCTTCAAACCCATGGTGGGGGTGTGGTCAGCTTCAGGGCTCTGAGGAAGCTGTGCAGGGTTTGAGGTTTCCACAGCGGGGGATTGCTTCAGAATCTAAGCACTTGGAGGTAGAAGAAGTCGGAGAGGAGGTAGAGGGGGAGGAAGAGACCAATGATGTCCCATAGGAGGCCATGGAGGTATGGATACAGGGTGGATTCATTCCTTCAGTTTATTTAGTTTTATTCCAATTTCTCTAGACAGAATGAACTCCTAAAACCAAATTCAATCCCCCCTTTAAAAAAAAAATCTATCATTATATTCTCTCTCTCTCTTCCCCCCCCCTCTCTCTGTGTGTGTGTGTGTGTGTGTGTGTGTGTGTGTGTGTGTGTGTGTTTATGCACGTATGTGTGTTTGCATGACATGTAGATGGGTATGTGTAACATGGTGTTCATGCAGAGGTTGGAGGACACATGGAGTGGGAATCCCTCCCCTCGTGTAGAACACATACAATAAGCACTTACTGTATACCAGCGTTGCTTTAATACACAAAAGACTGCAGTCTCCATGCTGCTGAAATGGGTACCACAATGTACAGATGCCCAAACGGGCCTCAGTGAGTTCACCGGGTGCCCTGGGTCCAAGAATCTACCTGGGGGTACAGGTCAGAGAGTCTACCCAGGGTGTATAGGTCAGAGAGTCTACTTGGGGGTACAGATCAAAGGGTCTACTTGGTGTCCCTGGGTCAGCAGGTCTACCAGATGACCCTGAATTATGCTACTAGCACATGGGGAAGGCAGGTTCCACAGGGCCAGATTTTGATTTCTATGAGGTCTCAGGTGGAGGAACAGGAAGGACAGGAAGGATTATGCTGTCATGCCTATCCTTGGTCTTCCTCTTTTTTTTTTTTTTTTTTTTAGTATTTTATATTACATTTATGTGTGAGTGCACATGCCATGATAACTGTGGAGGTCAGAGGATAACCTGTGGGAGTTGGTTTTTCTTTCTACCATGTGGCTTGGTAGCATGCACCTTTACCTAAAAGCCAGCCCTGGGTCTTTCTCTGGACCCACATCTCCCTGCTGGGTGAGCAGGGTGTTTTGAGAACAGAGTGCATCTGGGAAGGTGGGGCCTGCCAGACAAAGCCAATGTCTCCCAGCCTCCCCCCTCTCCACCTGCTCAGTCCCCTTTTCCATCTGGTCTACACCAATGCCTCTAGGATGACTCCACCAAGGGACTGTCACCTGTGGGGCTAACAGCTCCACATTCATCCTCAACCCCCTCCCCACCTTGTCCCTCCAATAAGTTTTTAATTGTGTAAATGAGGGGCCGAGAGACAGAAGAAGTTGGCTAGAACCTTCCAGGAAGTGTTAACACTGGATCTCTTGTGTCAAATCTCATGACCAGCATGGATCTAAAATCATCAATGGCTCCCATCACCCTGGGGATAAAGTAAATCACTTTAGTGTGCCCTCCAAAGTTCCCTGCGATGAGGATTGTGAGCCCCCGGCCTCCCCCCCTCATCCCAGGCTGCTTCTAACAGTTGCTTTATATTATTTCATATATAAAGGATTTAGCTTAGTGCCAGGCAGGGCAGACAGAGGACACCCATTCAGCGTCTGCCACTCCCTCTGCTGTTTAATAATGAGTCTTTCTTATTAAATAGCTAGTAAATGCAATCAGTTGGTCGTTTCAAGTTCCACTTTGGAAACTGGTGTGTGTGTGTGTGTGTGTGCCTGTGTGTGTGTGTGTGTGTGTGTGCCTGTGTGTGGGTGTGCATGTGTGTGTGTTCATCTCTAAATCTTTCCTTCCTATTATCTAAGTTTAAACTCTGCCAATTATGGAATCTAGAGCTAGTTTGGGGTTCTGTACCCTGTAAACAAAAATGCTTGGGGCCAGAAGTGTACCCATTTCCTATTTGGAAATATTTGTGTCTATGCCATGAGTTATCCTGGGGACAGGACTCAAGACTAAACATGAATTGTGCATAGACAGGAGGTACTTTTAGGCAATATTTTGAATCAACCTGCATGGATCTGTCTCACGGTCTGGAATATCCTCTGTTTGTGGCATCAGTTGTAGATTTGGGGACAGTCGTCTTCAAACATGTCCATGTCAAGCGCTATACCAAACGCCACCTACAGAACTCCAGTCCACCCCCAGCCATAGCAGACAGGTAAGACTGTCTTCATTTCACAGACGGGAAACTCAGGCCCCCAAGGAAGCAGAACTCATGACCTGCTCAAAGCACCACAGCTAGAAAGTGGCAGAGCTTCGATTTGAACTCATACATGTCGCTCTCACCTCCCACCATCTAGCACGGCTGCAGATTTGGGCACAGGAACCTCAGAAGATGTGGGGAGGGTGGAATTTTTTTTTTTTTAATTTAAGACCAACAACATTCCCCGAATCTATCCCTCGCTACAAGAAAGAATCTAGTGGTTTCCACTCCGCCTCGCTATCCCAAGGCCTTCAGAAAGTTCCTTGGCTCTCTGAAAGTCCCCAGCTGGAGCCTTCCTTCCTGTTTTAAGTAGTGAAAGCTAGATGACACCAGCCCAGGCCCAAAATAGTTTCAGATCTAAATTTAACAACAATGGCCGGGCTCCAGCCTGACCCTGCCCAGAAGAAAGGGGACAGGGGGGGAAAGAAAAAAAAAAGCGACAACTAATTCTTCACAAATTAAGACAATCATAAAGGTTCCTTTCAACTGTCAGGGCGTATTCTTAGCAAGAGCGTAACACTTAAATCAATTCCAGGCTGTAAAAAACGGTATAATAACAGGAAGCAAGGCTACAGGCCTGACTTCCTCCTGGGAGACAGGGGATTTGCAGGGTGTCAGTAGGCTGGCCCTGTAGGGACAGAGATGGAGCCAGGCAGCTCCTGACTCACCAGCGGGCTCTTATCTCTGTGTGACCTCCTACGAATTCCATCTGGGGTTGCCCAAGCAGCCCCTGGGTGGAGTTCTGCAACTAGAACCTTCCATAGCCTCTTGCTCACTTTCCTGGTCAGTCTTCTGGAAACAGCCCCAGTGCCAGCGTGCATGGAGAGTACAACGTAGAAAGAACAGGCCTTGTCTTCACACCTGCAGATGGAGAGGACACCACGGTGGCCAGGGGACCAAGAGAGGAGGTGCTGGGCTCCCCTGTATCTTGGTTGTACCTCTGGCCAAGTCTATAGTCATGGTAGAGTGCAGGCTGTGAGAGCTATGTGCATGGGTTCGAATCCCAGCTCCCACATTTCCTGGCTATATAGCTTTGGACAGGGAACGAGGCTCCTCTTCCTCAGGGACTCAGCTTTGAATCTGTGACATGAAGATGCCATTGCCTATCTGTCAGGGCTGGGGCTGATCGAGGTCCTGTAGGCGACATTTGGTGCAGTGGCTGAAGAGAGCCATGCTTGAAGAGGTCTTAACAAGTGTTACAGGTTGAACATTTACAGACACCTAACCCCAGCCAGTCCAGGACCCAGGCAGGACTTTTCCTCGAAAAGAACACCATTCTTTGGACAGATCAAAGACCTCCCTATGACTCGACGGAGGGTTCCTTGCCCTTTGTAACAACCTTAGTGCGCCTCCTTGCCTAGGAAGAAAGCCAGCATGCCAGCCCCACAGCCCTGTGACCTCCGCCAGGCCCCTTTCTCATTTTTCATTACTTGGACACGGACCCCCAACCAAAACCTTTCCATATTTAATATCCAATTTCTTCTTGTTTTGTGCTTTTCAGTAACTTGCACCAAAACATTCCCGGATGTATCTCCTTTCAGTCACTTCTTCTCGGGTCTTTTTGTTTCTTCCAAGAGAAAACTTCAGTTCCTTACCCAGGCCTCCACGGCCCAGGCCGCCCTTCCAGCCTCAACTTCTACCTGTGTGCCCTGATCCAAGGTGCCTCTTGCTGTCCCCTGAACCTCTCAAGTTGCTTCTGCCTCAGGGCCTTGGCACCCACTCGTCCTCTGTCAGGGCTACCGCTCTCTGGGTCTTGAGGCTTCCCTAACAACCCTTCCGACTGTAACTCAACTGTCAGTACTAGAGAGATTTTCTCAATCCTCTTGATAGAAACAGGCTTCCTGGTTCTGCTTCCCAATCAATATTTACTCCTGAGATAGCTCTGCATCACCCTCCACGCTCAGCTCATCCATCTGAGGGCACACCTCGAAGGCAACCGTCTCAACAGCAGCGGCTTGCACAAAAAAAAATCTTGTAGCTTTCCGAGGACTCTCTGTATTGAACTCCTCAAACCCTTACAGAGTGTGGGGACACTGTGGTCACTATAGATGAGGAAACCGAGCATGGGAAGGTTATTGAACTCCCTGGGGTGGGTCACAGGACAGTAGAAGGTTCTCAAGCCCACCTCCTTTATCAGGATATTTTTAGCCCTGGTGAAATGATACCACTGTACTTGCACAGTGTTTCAGGATCCTCTCCCGTCTTCAGCACTGAGTAGGTCCTCAACACAAGAATGGATCTGCATGGGCCTCCAGTGGACTAAGAGTAGCCCACTGAGAACACACTTTCATAAGGACCCTGGAAGGCGGGGCCCTGGTCACTCGCTGTCTGCGCTCTCCTCTGTCCTGCCTGTGACCCTCGGAGGCTTCACCCTTACAAAGAGTCTCCCTAGGATGTCTGGCTGTGGTAAGGACTTTTCCAGGGCAAGGGAGAGTGAGTGACTCCTTCAGGCAGGAGAGCCCAGAATGACAGAGGAGGCACACCCCCACAAATGCAGAACCGAGTTCCTGAAAGTCTATGTCTCTCCCTGCCACGAGGTTCAGAAACCTCATCTTTTAAGACCCGCACCCCTGCATGTAAACCACCGACCACTGACAGATTCTGGGGGCTGGAGGGACCCTGTTTCTCATCTCTCTTCTATTGTTGAAATTCTCAATGTTTGGACCATTTGGGATGTGCTTTCTACTTCCTGCAGGGAACCAACCACACATAAATAGGAGGACACCTCACCTCCTTCATTTCACAGAGGAGCTAAAATAGGCCAACGGAGTCAGGCATGAGCCGCCCAAGGGCACGTGACCTGGCTGCGCAGCAGAGCCCAGGTGTGGCTGTCTCCAGTGCGCCTGCTCCGTCTTCTCTTCATGCTGCCCCTTGCTCCGAGGACCCTCCTGAGCTCATGGAAGAGCAAAGGCTGTGGAGTCTCATAGTCCCAGCTACCAAAACCCAACTTTGTGGCCATCAACGTTATGACTTAAAGCCTTTCCTGACTTTCATTCTCCTCATTGAAAAATCAAGGATCAAAATGGCAGTGTGTGGCACACTTAGAAAAGAAGCCAACAGGTAGTACAATTGCCATTATTATTATTTATTTATTATTGTTACTACTACTACTATTATTATTATTATCATTACTGTTGCTATTGATACCTCTCAGATCATCCATGCCACCCCAAGACTTTCAATTCCCTGCAAATAATGAGAGCAGGATGAATTGCCATGCCCAAGTTACCCATAGGCCCCTTCTCAACAGGCAGGTCTGTAACCCCAGCTAACCTAACTGGGTCAAAGTTGTACCTAGCCCCTCCTTTCCTGGTTCCCCCTCCCCGCTCTGGGACAGGAATTATCCCGGCGCCCAGCGCCTCTGAGGGCCATCCCCGCTGTGAGGCTTTGATAGGGAAAGTATGAAGAACAAAGGCCATTGTTTCAGAGGCGGCTGGTGACTCTCAGGCCACAGGCCAGCTTCCCAGGGGTGAGGTCTGGCTCCTAAGACACAAAGCCTAAAGTCATTAGGACCAGGGACAAACAATGACCGCATCACTTCTATTTACCTGCATCTCCGCTGGCTGCCAAGTGGAGAAACAATGAGGTGGGTGTGCTGGCCCGGCTCACCCTAGGGCTTGTGTTTTAGAGACTGAGCTGCGGCATCCAGGCCCCTTGGGTGTGCATCCCATCCCCTCCTCCATGACCCGCTGCGCCATAGCTTGGGTAAGACGAATTCGTTCAGTGGTAAACGTCCACTCTTTGTCTTTAAAACAGCCACAGCCAGGGTACCACCCACTCCTATAAAGTACAAACCCATGGCCTAGTGAAGATCTCCTGCTGGGTGTTCCATGGATAGAGTCTAAAGAGACACTCATGTCCCCTCTAGCTGTCAGATGATAGATTTTTTTTTTTTAATTTTTCGAGACAGGGTTTCTCCATGTGGTTTTGGTGCCTGGCCTGGATCTCGCTCTGTAGACCAGGCTGGCCTCGAACTCACAGAGATCTGCCTGGCTCTGCCTCTCAAGTGCTGGGATTAAAGGCGTGCGCCATGACACCAGGCTATGCTCTGAGGCATCTCTCAGTATCTACCATCCACCTGGCTACTGTCAGATGATTGAATGAAAAATGAACCCTGAGAAATTATACCCCCCCCCAAACACACACACACCAGGAATCTCCTGATGGGAGAAGAAATAGTTAAAGCTCTGGGGACTGCCGGAGGAGGGGTGTGTCTCCCGAAAAAGACTGACAGTTTGTCAGATGGCCTTGTGTTAGGGACTAGAAGCTGAGAGTGGTGGTTGGGGACCACACCCTCAGGGCAGGACCCAGAAGATGGACTGATCGGGGCATCACTGGATCCCTTGACTTCCTCCCAAGATGGCCACATTGGATAAATCTCCCTTTTCTGTTTTTCACTATTAATGTGATTCCTTCATCTGCCTTATTGAGGATGGGTGGCCAAACCTGGCTTGTTAGGACACAGGCTGTGACCCCTTGGTCCTGTAATAGTGTTACAGTCATCCACATGGGCACCATAGCGCTGTGATAGTTCTGGGTGAATTCTCTGCGCCTCGGGCAACCTCAGTTTCTACACCAAATGAGAACAAGCCCTGGTTCCAGGGGTAAGACAGCTTTGGAGACATGACTTTGCCAATTTGGAAAGCAAGATCCCAGGAAAGAGGGATGGAATGGCTAGAAAACTCAGGATACTTTTTTCCACTTTGCCAGGAGAGAGAGGGTCCACTCACAGACTGTTCATCAGCCATTTAGGCTTGGATCACCTCCAGGGGGCAGCACCACTTGCACTGGGTGTGTGTGCCTCCAGCCTGGGCCAGGGTCCCCACAGGCAAGACAGAGACAGCAGAGGATTCAAGGCGATAACACCCAGGAAGCTCTCAGCACGGGGGTTTAGTGTGGACAGAACACTCGATATTGTTAGCTGGGATTGGACTATGGCGAGATCGAAGCCAGGCACACATACACTCCCAGCACAAGGGAGTCTAAGACCAAACGATTCCAGTGGATTTGAAGCTGGTCAGAACTAAGCAGTGAATCCCAGGCCAGCCTGGGTGACAGGGTAAGACTCAGTCTCAAAATCAACAAGACTGAACCCACACAGATGTCACTGAGGGATACTGACATCTTGCCAGGGGAGACTTACCTTGCAGAGGGACTTCCACTTCATGAAAGGAAAGATTTAGATCTAGGAGGGAGAGGCACTTTCTAAGGTCCTGTGGCATCTGGTGAGTCTCACTGAGGTCATGTGTACCAGGGTCCTCTCCAGCCAGGAGAGATGGCAATGACTCTTCTTTCTTTCTCCTCAGGACTCCTCACTACCTCACCCTGGTCCCTCCGCTCCCCATAGAGGGATGGGGTGGGGGCTAAAATCCACTGGGTTGCTCCAGCGCCCAGAATCAGCTCTCAGTGGGGCTTTCCACATGTGTGGTTGGGAATAGCAGCAGAAACAGGAAGGTTTGGGGAGCCCAGTTAGGGTAGGAGCCATCACAGCTCAAGCCCTGACAGACGGTGGTCTGGCTGGTGCCGGTGATGGAGCAGGCAGGCATGGGAAGTTAGCTCAGGTTGGCTAACTTGGCCCTCTGCATGTCTCAGCCGTGCCAGGCTATCTGATATCCACGTGCCCGCCTCTCAAGGTGTCCGCACAGCTCCCAGCAGCTCATCTCGCTCTTATTTAAGTTCTAAGAATCTGGATGCCATTGTGTGTAAGGCTGGGAATGAGGGTAATGTCTGGACTTGGGTCCAGACGTTGGGTTGGGTCACGTGACCGTTCCTGAAAGTCCTGCTAGGGCTCCAGCAATGGTACACACCAAGGCACCAAATCCCAAACCTTCCCTTGCCAGTTAAAGACCGGAAGTGGGGAGAGGGGTGAGGTCTCTAGAAAAACTCAGGATACTTTTTCCACTTTGCCAGGACAGAGAGGGTCCAATCCCTGGCTGTTCTTCAGCCATTTAGTTTTCCGCTTTTAAACTTGACACGAATAGATTCACCCAGTGTCATGCTGTGGGATGAATCTTAGTAGCGAGCTGTGCATTGTGGCATTTCACTTTTCAGGGCTGCGTAGAATTCCGTTGTGGAAATACAATGGTTGCCATGCATCTGCTTGCTATTGGGTGGTATACAAATTCCATTTGGTTGCTACTGAGAGGGAAGAGAATGGAATGTTCTGCCCATTTCCCTACACTGTGACCTTTATATCCATCTCCATATTGACAGACAAGTATACACCTAGACTCATGTATGCCTTTCCCAAACATCTCAGAACTCAATAGCCCAGACATGCCAGTTGGGGCTCCCTTGCCTTAATTTCAACATGCTTGGGCTTCTGGATACCATCAAGGCTCCCTCCCCAGGTCCCACCAGTCAGAACGCCTTTGTTTTCCAGTACAAGGCCTCTTCAGTGATTTTTGTTTTGCATGGAAAAGCCAGGGTCAGTTTATGACATTGTGTTCCTCAAAGATCACTGTCTGTCATCCCCACATCAAAGTCAGAGCCACCGCCAGGCTCGGCCCACCCTCACTGGCAGGAAATGGGGAATTTCCTTCATATTTTCTCCCATCTCAGAGGCTCTGCCACACGGCATGTCTTAGCAGTTAAGGACGGAGTTGTGCCTAGCCCCTAACCGCTCTCCTACCCCCCCCCCCCCCGCAGTGGCCGTGGAGGGCTTTGACCCCCTCTGATCTTTATCACACACTTGTCCAGCACATCAGAATGACAGTATTTTTTTTTTAATTTATATAACACCTTTTTGGCGGGCGGGGGGAGGGGGGGTAGAAGGGGTGGGTAGGGCCGAACTCGAAGGGGATGGGAGCCAGATGAGGTCTTTTATAGACCTTGGTTTGTTTACCCTGCAGAGACTGAAGGTCTTTAATGGACAAAGACGGGACATTTACAGAGAAAAGGAATGTGCCCAGGCTAGAAGCCAGCTGCCAGGCCTTGCTCTTCTGTCTTTAGTCCTTGCAGATTATAGTTATCTGGCTCTCAAGGCCCCAGTGAGAGCTGACACTTGCCTAAGGCCTGGGTTACTGTTCCTCACTTTTGTGATGAGCTGTCCATTACTCTTCTGCCCCCGCCACCTCCTGACCTCCCCTGTCCTCCCGTCAGCCTTCTTTGGAGCCTTCCTCTGCCTCTACTCATACCTTAAACATGTCCTTTCCCCTGTATTTGGATCTTGGGCCTCAACCCTTCTCCTCCTTCCCCAGTCACTCCAGGCTCTATTCCTGCCTTGGTTGATCATGTCGGAGTCTCGCAGTCCAGTCCAGATCTAGATGAACCCCAGCTAGGAATGGGGGTACCAGGGTAGGCAAAGTTACGGTGACACACCCCTAAATTCTCTGGGGCAGGACACTGAAGATGCCTGCTTAGCTAAATGGTACCTCAGTGAGCCATGGACCAGCATTCCAGAAACTTCTATATGTGACCTCTGTTTACCTTTCCAAGCTCCTGGTCCTAGAGGGTATTTCCTGACCCAGAGACCAAGGTGTGACTCACACTGTATTGCTCCTTCCCAGAGCAAGTAGCCTTGTATGTCTGATCCTCTGTCAGAGGCACATCCTCATGGAGGGTCCTGGATCAGGCCCATTCACGGATGGGTAACAAAACCACCCCAGATGTTTGAAACTGGATAGTAATGCAGGGACTCACTCTGTCGCCTGCGGGATGGAGAAATCCAAGATGACGTGGACAAGGGTGAAAGAAGCCAATAGGTCCTGCCACCCTACGACTGGAGACCAGAGAGGCAGTACTAAACACAGTACCAAAGATAGTACTAAACACAGTACCAAAGGCAGTACTAAACACAGTACCAAAGG